>JAVJIF010025088.1:0-58476 GCA_038442645.1 Agave tequilana | reverse complement strand
CGCGTCTAGAATTTGAGACTCTGCTTTTTAATGGCTTGTCTTTTAGTGATTTTTAGACAGCCTACAGAACCCCCTCCAAAGTTTTCGATATTCCGCAGTTAACTGGGACGGATTTCGAAATACTTTGGACTCTAGCTGAATTCACCTTTATGACTGGACTGTTAATGCTCCGGGTTTGATCTTATCTGAGTTGGTCTTTGTGAGTGTACTGTTGAACTCTTTGAGGCCACCTGAGTTGATCGTGTTGAGTGTCTAGATACACAGTCTAAACCTCCCCGATTGCTTTTAGTCTGTCATGGGTGCACTTTAAGCCAGGAGTGGACGATCGTCTGCTTGTGCCAGTGTACTGTTGAATTGATTTGTAGAAGCAAGGACTGAACGCCAGTTCTTCTTTGAAGAGCAGAGATGGTACTGCTTTACAGACGCGACTTTCATGGGGTGCGCCTTTTGGCAACGGAAACGCGACTGATATTTCTTCAGGCAGACGCGATGCTAGGCCGGATTGGAAGGACGCGAACTTCGGAGAGACGCATCCTTTTGAGTAAGGACGCGACTTCTGGACGCGAACTATGGCTGTGTTGACGGGGCACGTCCATCGAAGAGGCGCGCCTGTTGGGTGCGAATCCGTACCATGTCATGAGTGCACTGCCACGTGTCCTGTGGAGCCGAAGGGACACTTTCTTTTTTTTTGGCGCGTACTTCACGCTGTATTAAATGCGCTGTCCACGCGTCAAGCGATGACTCGATGCCGAACCAATCGAGCCACGCGCCGCGTATCTTTGCGAATCTTCGTGCCTATAAATGGCAACAGTCAGAGAGATATCCTCTTCTTCTCCGAGCGCATCTGTTAAGGTTTTAGAAAGAGGATTTTTGTTCATCACTTTTCATTTCTCCTTCATCGGATTCTTGATCACCAATGGCACCCAAGGCCAAGCCAACCGCATCATCCTCAAAGGCGGCCGTCGCCGAGGCCCAGAGGGGCGGTTCCTCCGCGCAGGAAGTCCTTTTCCCAGGTATAATGTCCTTGTAGGCTTAACCTTCACCATTAATGGAAGTTCATGGAACCCCTAAAAAAAAATAATCTCTTTTTTTTTTGGAGGAGAACCGTCAACACAGAATATAAACCGTGTTTGATTCTCAGACGCGATCTCAGACGCGGTCTTTGAGTTGATAACCAAGGCGCGGTTTGATGACCCAGTGCCAGTGAGCCCTGCATTTCGGATTTTTCACTTAGAATATTTCTAATTGTGAAGGGTTCGGACGCGGACTTGATCCTTGCGTTCTATGACATCAGGTGCTGATTTTTTATGAATCTGGCACCTGAGCCCAAGTACTTAGAGATTTTTCATAAGTCTTGGTTTTCAAAACGCGGGCTTGATCCTGCGGCCTCACATCTGGACGCGGATTTGCAGGTCTGGACGCGGATTTTGATAATTCCTGCGTCCAGTGTCCTCTTCTGCGCAGATTCTCAAGTCTAGACGCGAATTTTGATAATTTCTGCGTCCAGTATCTTTTCTGCGTCTGGAATATAGACACTTAACATTTTTTTTTGATAAGATGTCTGATCAAGTGTCCTTTTCTTTTGCAGTGCCACACTCTTCTGCTCCCCCTCCAAGAAGCACCACTTTGGGCACGTAGGTGGTGCTGACCGTGATTAAACCTTGCGCTGCAAAGGACTGTACCTGTGACTGCTGACAGGTCGCAGGAGCGCAAGAAAAAGGTTCTCCAATGTTGACATGATAACTTTTCGGGAGCTTATGACTGACGCAGCATTCACAACGGATGCTCGCGTTTCCGCTGGAGAAGCCTGCCTTCTTCTTTGGAGACCATATCGGCGATGGCGGCTATTCCATGTATGACGGAGATTATAAATGGCTCCGCTAGATAGGGGGTAGAAGATTCTTTCTTCCGGACATGGAGAGGATGTACCCGCTGTCTTATCTCCAGCACATGTCCGTCCCTCGGAAGATGAAAATGAGACCTGTCCCGATATGTCCCTGAGATTACTCTCGGTGACTTAGGCTCCAAAAAGGGTATACCGTCATGATAGTCATGATAGGGCGGTTCTCGGCCTGTTCCCCGGGTCGCTCAGGACTGAGCCCCCGGTTGGAGAAACACCAAAACTTGGCACCACTTTCCTCAACACATTCATGAAAGTGGAGGGTGATTTTCCGGTTGAGTTCCGTTCGCCCGGGTGGGTTCATTCCACCGAGAAGTATTGGTGGGGCAGGATGGTGAGCTTCGTCCTTGCCGACCTTAGGGACTTGTTAGAGCAAACAAATTTGTACCAAGCAGTCAGGGCCGTACAGTATGGTATCCCACCGAGTTCTCAGAACTTCTTCAGGATCCTGGAGCGTTACAATCCTTTGACGGGGACATTCTTCACTCCGGTCGGAGAGATGGGCCTTGCCCTGCACGAGTTGCATGAGGTCTCGGGGCTGTCAACAGGGGACTCTCCCTATGAGGAATATGTCCCAACCACTGAGGAGCTCAACCTTATGAAGAAAGGGTCTCCTCAAGTGTACGAGACTTATTGGGAGGTGTTATGTCACTTCCACATTTGCGGTCAGGTAACCTCTTGGAGGTCGGGAGGAGTCAAGCAGCTGTCTTGGGCCAGCTACTTGTTTAACGGCATCAATAAGAAAGACCATCCGGTAACCCGACTGGCTCCCAGCTCCGACAAGGAGATTGACGACAGGATTAAGGCTTCTGAAGGCTTCTACACCACGGTTTCGAACGAGGATGTTTTCGAACCTGACATGGTTTTCGAAAGCTTTCATCATCAAAGCCCGGGTTCCTATCTCCAATCGAGCACTGTTGGCGGACTTCTTAATGCTATGGTTGAAGCGCTGTGTGGTGCCCACGCTGCCACATGAAGTTATTGTTGCCGATGTAGTGTACCCGGCGGTGCTCCTACCTATGGCAGTCCCATAGCCCTTCTCCCGGCCATGGCGGCTGGCATTCAAAGCGGGTTGCGGGCGTTAACCCAGACTTTCTGCGAGGCAGGAAGGCTGTCGACTCCCATGCAAGCGGTTGTTGCCTCAGAGGGGAAGCCGACGGTGAAGCGCCCCAACCCTCGGGTCGAGCTGCCCTACACGTACTTAATGGCTTGGTACGTGATGCACTGCCCCTCTCTGATGACGCCGGTGCCTTGGAGTGAGGGTTTTGTCCCTTTTGTACAGCGGTTGGAGGGTTCTGACTGGTGTAATACTTACATGTATTACGTTCGAAAGTGCATTCTGTCTGCTTCGAACTACCAGCTTAACCGCTGCTTCCCCGAGATTCCTGGTCATCTTTCGGGGAACTATTTACTGACTCCGCAGGCCAAGATGATTTCACTAGGCTGTCAACGGGGATTTTCTGGTGGTTGGTTAACATCCGGCCTGGGTATGTGCTTTTCCGGCAAGGGACTTCATGCACGATCGAGCCATATATGCCGAATCGCTTCGCCCGACAGTTCGACTATGATCAACTCTACGTCGGCAACCCCAATGCTCGACTCGCCTTCAGTGGGAACTTGTTCGAAGGTGCTCGGGCTTGGTACTATAGCGTGGCCGGAGGGACGGAAGCAACTTTCCGTCTACCTATCAAGGAGCCAAAGGGCCGCACAAGCTTCAGCTTCTGTACCTGGTACTTCCAGGTCAACCAGACACCATACTTTGTTCCGGAGTATTCATGCATCGAGAGTATTAATGCAAATTTCGAAGCAAGGTCGGGGTCCGGTAAACGCTCGCGAGGCGTCGAGCAGTATCTGAAGGCTCTGAGGGAAGTCGGGAGAGGGTCGAGGGAGGAGCCACGAGCAACAAAGGCTCGACAGGCGGTGAGTAAGCGTGCTCGAGGCTCTACTTCCACTGCTGACCCTACCCCAAAGAGGGTCCGGAGAGACTTGACGGCCGAAGTTTCTCTATCCGAAGACATCCCTGCTGGTGTTGAGGAACGAGGGAAGAAGAGGCGGATGAGGATGATGCCCCCTTAATCCCTGCTCGCAGGTTGCGCAGCAGGGGCTGCAGGAGTTCAGAGGAGGGGAGCCTGCTGACGAACCGACCGCTGCTGACGAGGCCGAGCAGTTCGAAGTCGACATCATGAGCGGAGGTGATGTTGAGATTCCGGGGGTCTCAGCTCAGCCTGGGTTTTCCTCAGCTCACGAAAGGAGAGATGAGGCACAGCAACCGGAGGTCGACATCATGAGTGATGTTGAGATTGCAGGAGTCTCAACTCAGCCCGGGTCTTCCTCAGCTCACGAAGGAGAGATAAGGCACGGCAACCGGAGGTCGACATCATGAGTGATGTTGAGATTGCAGGAGTCTCAACTCAGCCCGGGTCTTCCCCTGCTCATGAAAGGAGAGATGAGGCACAGCAACCTGGGTCTCCAAGTGTGTTCATCTCCATTCCTCGGACAGTTGACCCCAGCCCTACCACTAGGGTAATTGGTGGCAAGGCTCTGGCTACCGAGGCCTCTCGCGTTGAACTGTCGTCTTCCTTATCCGCAGAGGGAAGCGATTTTGAGGATGAGGTCGACTATGGTGACGAACCCGCTCCTCCTGATCCGAGTAAATTCTCACACATCTCGGAGGAGGAAATACATGGGTGCGAGCCGTTGACGGCATCACCACTGGCGGCAGTTATTCTCGCTGAAGGTACTCTTTTCACCTTCTGACTTGATTTTCCTTTTCATTTTGAAGAGGAGGTTTTAACATTCTCCTTTTATGCTGCAGGGTTGGCCGAGGATATTGAGGCTGCAACCTCCTCTCATACCGAGGAGATGGTGCAAGAGTTGACCCAGCCGGAAGGAGTTGAGGCTCCAGCCGCCGAGATGCCTCCAGAGAAGGCAACTACTGAAATCGGGGAGACTCCCACTCTGCAGGACGAGGAGGCAACCACTGAAGTCAGGGAGACTTCTACTCTGCAGGATTCGCCCAAGAATTCGACATCTCTAGACCTCCAACTTGGTAAGGAAGTTTTGATGTCTTGAATGTTTCTCTTCTCACCATTGTAGCTAATGTTGAGATAATTGCAGAGAGAACTGGGGGGGCTCAGGTGGAGAGTCTGACGGTCAGTGCCCCTCCGGAAGGCCACACAGCTCAAGCCTCGGCCGAGGTTTCTGAGGAGGTCGAGTTCACTACTCTGTCATCAGCTGTGGAGGTTCCTGCAGAGGTAGCACCCCAGAAGCGCTAGTGGCTACTCTTGCTCCTGCCGTACCGGTGGTCAGCCCGACTCTTGCGCGAGAAGAGCCGGCTTACATCCCTCACCCCGTGATAGAAAGGGGGTCGGGGAGCACCTCGGGCGATGATACTATGGAGTTCCTGACACGCAAAACGGTGCAACATTTCTTTGACTCGATGCGATCATGCATCGATTTCATCCTGTCTGGGGGTAGCTCCTTTGAATTCGCCCGGATGTTTCTCGGAAACTTGGCCGAGAACATCAAGTTGGCCGGAGGCCCTTCGCTAGCCCAGGCATGTCTGCTGGTGGTGGAGCAGCTGGGACAAGACCTGAGAGAGCTTCGATCCCTGGAGGATGCCAGCTCATTCCACGAAGCCCAGGAAACTCTGAATAGGCTCCTTGCTGCTCAAGAGCAGGAGCGAAGGGAGGTGGAGGAGCAGATAACCGATAACACCCGTCTTCTTGAAGGTTTCTAGGCTGATCATCAAAGGCTAGCGGTTGAGTCCAAGGAATCTGTCATGATCATACAGGTTGCAAAGCAGGCTATCCTTGACTCTTGGGCTGCTATAGCCAGGGTTGAGGCCATGATTGTTTTTAACGAATAGAAGCTTGCTACCTCTGAAAAGAGGCTAGTGGAGTTAGAAGCTGCCAAGGCGCAAGTTGAAGCAAACCTCTCTGTTCGTTCATCCAAGTTGGAATCCCTCCGAGTACAAGCGCAGGGATTTTTATCTGAGGCGGATCTGCGGGCCCAAGCTCTCATGGAGGCTGAGAAGGCGCGTCAACATAAGATACATCGCCTTAGAGAGCAAATCCGTTCCTTGGCGAACCAGGACTTGTAGCCTTCTCTTTTTTTTTGTAAAGAAAAGGACACTCTGTTTTACTAAGAGTGTTTGTTCTTGCTTTTACCATTTTTTTTGATTAGTAAAAGTCTTTGAAATTTTTCTGTTCCATCTTTATTGCCTTGCTGTAGATGAATTCAACTTCTTTTAATGAAACGCGGCGTTGACTCAAGTCTTCTTGATGAGACGCGACATTGATTCATAGGAACCTAGATAGAACTAAGTTTTTCTGATGAAACGCGGCATCAAATCATAGAGAGAGACGCGGTCATCAGTTCATAGGAACTTAGGCAGAACTAAGTCCTTTTGCTGAGACGCGGCGTCAATTCACAGAGAGAAACGCGAATCCGTCCTGCTAATGAAGACGCGGTTCAAGTGGACGTGAAGGACGCAGTTTTTTGAGTGTGACTCACTGGTCGCAGTCCTTAAGGATGCAGCGCTGGGTCTTTTGACTGGGTGCAAAAACCCATCACTACCCATGAAGACGCAGCTCCTCTGATGAAGACGCGGTTTGAGCGGACGCGAGGGACGCAGCCTTGCGTATTTTCCGACTAATCCCACAATGGCCTAAGTCTTTTTGCTGAGTTAAGTGCTTTCCCTTAAAATGGGCCCCGTTTGCTGAAGGGACGCAACTTTGGGTCACGCGGACATTCCTCTGGAATGCAGGTGGACGTCATTCAGCCTGAAAAGGGGACGCGGATTCCCGGACGCGGCTTTCTCATCTGCGTCTTGATGTAACTTCCCAGGCGTTAAATGCGGCCTGACTTAAAGATTTCATGAGATCTTTGAACGTCCAGTCTTCACTGACGATTGGGAAACCGGGTCGTCCGTTGTTTCCCGAAGCGGTTTGTCCACGCGTCAGTTCTTCATTGGGCTTAGGCGTTAATGCTTTTAATGCAAAACCGGCGCGGGCGGTTTGAGACCAGCATCTGCGACGCTTCCCGAAGCAACGTTCCACGCGTCAGACTCCTATTGGACTTTGACGGTCGTGCGGTCATTAAGGCCGATGGTTTTGATTAATGAACATTAATGACAGTTATCAGGGGCTGCCTATAAATAGGGGTTCCTTCTCTCCTTTAACAGTCCATACTGTGTTCTTTTGAGAGCGAGTGCTCTGAGAGTTTCTGTCTTCTCCCTTCAAGGACTTCACCAGGGTTTGCCTCCATGGATGAAGATGACCCAGAGCTTTCATGCTTCTGTTTGGTCTCTTCAGAAGATTACCACTGTCAAGTGATTTCAATAACAGAAAGCGTCTCTCTGAACTCCTTTTATGTCCGCGCTTCGATGCAGAGAGTTACACTCTTAATAGAGGCCTCTGCGGGTACGCCTTCTTGGTTTGGCATGATATTTTTAACTCAGCCAGGTTTGAATTTTGATATCTCTTAAAGAGATATTATCATCTGGATGAAGTCTTAGTTGGTGCATTCCTTTTCTGGAATTTGCGCCATCGACTTGAACTTCTCTGGACGCGAGCACAGAAGTCTTGGCACTTGGCGCTGGCTTTGCTCATGAAGCTCGCGTTTAAGGCCACTGACTTGGATGAATTCCAACTCGGGTTGAAGGTTTCAGACCCGAATCTTGCAACTCCTGTTCATTCAATAGGGAGATGGCAATTTTTAGCGTCTGATTCTCTGCGCGCCTTGTATCTTAGACGCGGATGTGGAATTAGGTCGCGTTTGAATTCTGTGTGCATCACAGTCTTGCTCGCATCTGTTTCTGCCACCGCGGAAGTTTGGCTCACTGCGTGGGTCATTCCCACGTCTGCAGTCTTCAGCAATAACCGCGTTTGTGACTTAGTTTTCTTCTGTCGAAGTGTACTAAGTTCTGAATTGTCTAATTCCCTTGTTTGCTTCTTGCAGGTAGGCTTGATCGTCCTTTTTCAGGTTCGCTGGGCCCCTGGAAGAATATTTCGGCCGGCGAACTCGTTCGATGTTCGTCCACAAGGGAAGAAATCATAGTCCCCGTCGTCCACAAGGGAAGAAATCACGGTCCCTGACGGGGACTTAACCCTCGTCAAGATCTCTTTGGACGCGATGCACCAGTCATGCTTGCGGGCTGGTCACGGTCAGAGTGAGTATGGCGGCGAGGGGGGTACGGTGGATATAGTGGCAGATAGCATCCCCTTCCTCTCTCACCCCAGAAGTGACATCGAGGACACTCCATGTTTGTTGGATGGCCTTCTGGCGAAAGAGATGCTCATGAATGAAGGGTTGCATGGCTTTCTGCTGCCACCGGACCTCAAGAACACCATTGCTCTTAGCTTAGTCAGCTAGGGCTCTTTCGATGTTTACATCATGCATCGTGGTGCAACCAGCTTCTGATCGTTGCCACAATGTCTGATTCTGTTTTGGCGCCCTTCCAAACATCGTGCACTTGGAATCAGATGCGGCTTCAAGGAGTGAGTACGGCCTCTGAGAGAGAGAGAGAGGGACTTCTTTGTACTCCTTAATTGTAACACTCAATCTTATTGTATAAGAGAGCGTTTTGTATCACTTTCATATGCCTGGATATAAATAAAAGTGACATTTTTCTTTCTGCCTCTTTCTATTGTCTTGAACCTTTTGTCTTCAGTTAGACGCATAGAAGCAGAAGATCTTTGACTTCGTCAAAATTATGATGATAATCTTAATAAGTCAAATTTTGTAGGGAAAGATCCTATTTCAGGAACTTTCACAATACTGTCAGAGGTGTAATATTAACTTGACAAGAGATAGGATAATTTTGTGGACCTGTCAATCTATAAAGGAGAATGACAAGTGAAACTTGTACCCCCAGGGAAAATGGGCCTTTATCAAGGTTTAGGATTCACTTGATTAAGCTCAGCTGGGGATTTGAAGGAAAACACTGTTAATGGTGTAGTATTAACCTAACAATGTTTTTAAGTAGACTTGTTATTCTGTTGAAGAGAATAACAAGTGAGACTAGACTCGCAGGGAATCTAGGAAAATCTTTACCGTTAGAGGTGTGATATTAACTTAACGGGTTGAAAGTAGTCTCGTCAGAAGTGTGATGTTAACTTGACAAGGATGTGGGTCAGAGGTGTAATATTAACTTGACTTAAAAGTATTTCAGTTTTGTTTTGGGAAAACTGAAAGTGTCACTGACATAGGTGTGATGTTTAACTTGACAGTGAGGGTAATGCTAGAGGTGTAATGTGGAACTTAGCATTGGTCATCTCAACTCCTATACGGAAGTTCGAGGGAAATTCATTGTCATAGGTGTATTGTTGAACTTTAACAATGACTTAGATGTTAGAGGTGTAGTGTTAAATTAGCATCGTTCATTTCAGCTTCGATATGAAAGTCTGAGAAAAGGTGACTGTCAGAGGTTTAATATTGAACTTGACAACAACTTGATTACTGTTAGAAGTGTAATGTTAAACTTAACAGTAATTTGTCAGAGGTGTGATGTTAACTTGACAAGAATTAATTTGCGATACGAGCAATTTTGAGGACCTGTCATCCTATTGATGAGAATTGACAAGTGGAGTTTGGAATGTCAGAGGTATAGTGTTAACTTAACAACAACTGTATTTTGTAGACCTACCATTCTGTGGATGAGAATTGGTAAGGGATTTTGGAGGGGAGAGTGGAATCAAGTCCACTTAGGATTTTTAGCAAACCTTAGCTATCAACGGATTTGAGGTGCCTTTACTAACTACCGTTTGAGTTGGGCTAGCCATGCTATTCCCCTCAGCATGATGAGTTGTCGAAGACTATGTTGGGCTTGGAAGCCAACATTTTCCTCTATCCTTAGCCGTCGGAGGCATTAGATATTTGATCAGAGGTGTACTTTTAACTTGATCAGCGGAAGAATACCATTTAAGGATAGTATTTCTTCAAGAACCTGCCATTGATAGGCATCATGAGTGTATCTCCATTTGAGGTTATGAGGCGATATGATCCATTCGAGTAGACTGACTCTACCACAAACGGTCCTTCCCATTTGGGTTGGAATTTTCCTTTTGTCTTGTGCGTCATCACCATGGGTCTTCTGACGGCTAAGACAAGATCGCCTTTCCTGAAAGTCCGCACCTTAACTTTCTTGTTGAAGGCTTTGGTAATTCGAGCTTGGTAAAGCTCGATTTATTGTTGGGCCTGCAAACGCTTATCGTCTAAGGCCTCCAATTCCTGGAGTCGCTGTCGATGCTTCTCCTCGGTTGTCATCTCCGCTGTCAAGGCGACGCGTAGAGATGGAATTTGGATTTCCAGTGGAAGTACGGCTTCACATCCGTATACCAAAGAAAATGGCGTGGCTTTAGTTGGGGTTCGCACAGTTGTGCGGTAGGCCCATAAGCATTCACCTAGCTTATCGTCCCAGTCTCGTTGACTTTTCGAGACGAACTTCTTGAGAAGCTTGCTAATAGTCTTGTTGAAAGCTTCTGCGAGGCCGTTAGCGGCAGGATAGTATGCCGTTGAGGACACACTCTGGATTCTGAACTTGGCACAGAATCTCTGGAAAGCCTGGCTGATGAACTGGGGTCCATTGTCATGGATAATTCGCCGAGGTACACCGAAACGGTAAATAACGTGATGTTTCACGAACTTAATCACGTTAGAGATTTTACCTCCTTCAAAGGAACGCCTCAGCCTATTTGGAGAAATAATCGGTTATTGCCAAAATGAACCGATGTCCTTTTGACGATGGTGGGCTGATAGGGCCAACCACATCCATTCCCCACATTTCAAATGGCCAAGTAGAAGCCGTGGAGTGAAGGTAGCCTGGTGCTTGATGGATGAAATCACCATGTACTTGGCAGGCATGACATCTTTTGGCATAGGTGACGGCGTCGGCAATCATCTTGGGCAATAGTAACCCAACCTTTGGAGTCGATGTGCCAATTTTGGGCCGGGTTGGTGGGCTCCACACATGCCGTCGTGGGCTTCTTTCAATACCTCTTGAGCATCCTTTGGTGAGAGGCACCGGAGCAAGATCCCGTCATGCGATCGACGATACAATGTTCGTGTGATCGCATTGTAGTAAAATTTAGGGGCTTTCCTTCGAATGGCAGCCGCTTCTTTGGCGTCCTCAGGCAGGATGCCATACAAGACATAGTCGATATAGGGGAATCGCCAGTCTTTAAGCTCTGGCCCGGTTGATAATTCCAGCGCTTCTTTGCCTTGACACTCTCCCTTTGACTCCTGATAGTCTTCGAGGGCAGTTCTCGGCAATACAAGTCGTGGCTGTAGACGAATACCTTCTCCATTGCTCCAGCTGGAAGAGCTAAGGAGGCAGCGAGGGATGCGAGTGCATCTGCATGCGCATTTTGTCTACGCGGTACATGATCGATGTAGAAGTTTGTGAACCTCTCGGCCATGTGGATAATTGCGGAGTGATAGGGTACTAGGTCTTCATGTCTGACTTCGTACTCCCCGCGAACTTGGCTAACAATGAGTTTGGAGTCACCGTATGCCTCAAGATTTTTAACGCCAATCTCATCGGCGAATTGCATCCCAATCAAGAGAGCGTTATACTCCGCTACATTGTTGGAACAAGGCTCAGTTAATGAGACAGCTCGGGGAATCACATAATTCTGTGGGGAGACGAGTACTACTCCTACCCCCGCTACTATATGTCCCTTTGGGCTTGTTCTGGATGCACCGTCAAAGAAGAGTTGCCACACTTGACTTTTGAACGATGTCTGAGTTAGGCAGGCTTCAGCGACCTCATCTGGGAGATCGTCGTAAAGTTTGGTTGCCCTCGGATCTGGATGATCAGCCAGGAAATCCGCCACCGCTTGTCCTTTAATGGCCTTCTGTGGTAAAAAGTGCATTTCATATTGAGATAACAATATGGCCCATTTTGCCAGTCGGCCATTTAGCGATGAAGGTTTTGTCATGAGTAACCTCAAGGGGTTGACTTTTGATATGACATTTATGGTTTGCCCGCCAGGTAGTGTCGCATTTTCTGAATGGCGAACACCAGTGCCAAACATTCCTTCTCGATCGGGTTGTACCGATGTTCGGCTCCGATCATTGTTCTACTCAGATAGTAGATTGCTTGTTCTCGCCCTTGATCATCATTCTGAGCTAGTAGAGCTCCCAAAGAATGATCCATTGCTCGAACGTATACCAGAAAAGGTTTTCCGGATACTGGAGCTGCAAGGACTGGTGGTTGTGTGAGGTATTGTTTAATTTCCTCGAACGCTTGTTGGTAAGCGTCGTCCCAAATGAACGAGACACCCTTATTCATTAGCTTAGTGAAGGGTTGGCATCTTCTAGAGAGGTTTGAGATAAACCTGCGGATGTACGCCAATTGTCCTTGCAATCCCCTGAGCTCCTTGAGGCTTCTCGGGGGTTGCATCTCCTGGATAGCGCGGATCTTTTCCGGGTCCAAATGGATTCCTGTGGAAATTACAACAAATCCTAGGAATTTGCCACTGGCCACCCCCAGGAAGGACTTGGTGGGATTCATCTTCAATTGATGAGCCCGCATGATATCAAAGACAACCTTCAGGTCGGATATGTGATCATCTTTAGTGCGGCTTTTTACCGCGATGTCGTCAACATAACACTCCACCGTTTTGCGTATTTGCTGATGGAAAATGGCATTCATGGCCCTTTGATATGTTGCCCCTGCATTCTTTAGTCCGAAGGGCATGACGGTGTAGCAATATACCCCTAGAGGTGTCCTGAAGGAGGTATGCTTTTTCGTCATCAGGATACATTTTAATTTGATTGTATCCTGAGAATCCATCCATGAAGGACATTCGTTCGAATCCACAAGTATTGTCAATCATGACATCTGTGATTGGCAGTGGGAATTCGTCTTTGGGGCAAGCCTCGTTTAGATCACGAAAGTCGATGCAGATCCGGATCTTCCCGTTCTTCTTGGCAACTGGGACAATGTTGGCTACCCAGTCGGGATGTTGTTCTTCCCTGATGAAGCCAGAATCAATAAGTTTTCTGACTTCTGATTGAATTGCCTCCATTATTTCTGGACGGAACCGTCGCTGCTGTTGTTTGACAGGTTTTGCGTCCGGATTGATGTTGAGGCGGTGCATAGCCACTTGAGGATCAAGTCCAGGCATGTCCTCGTAATTCCAGGCGAAGACGTCTATATACTCTTGTACAAGAGATATTAGATCCTTCTTCTCCGAAGGTGACAGGTCGTCACTTATGAAGATGGGCTTAGGATTGGCCTCATCTCCTAGATTGACTTGAACAACCTTGTCTTCTGTGGGTGGCTCGCGCTGTTCAAAGCGGTATCCCAAAGAGTATTTAAATGTTTGATCCAAGGATCTGTATCAGATTGGATCATTTCTTCATCTCCATCTTCCAGGTGGCTTGTTGAGACCATGTTCACTGAAAGTTCTCTGAAGATGTTGCCGACACTGACATCCGACTCCCACGATGACGTGCCTGAAGAGTAATTATGACCTGATGGCCCTCCAGAATCAGAGGCTGATGGGATCGGAGTCGATACATTCCCAATCCCCTGCGCGTCCGATGATAATAATCGGGGGCTTTCCCTTTCGGCACAAAGGATCGAAGTAGCGTTCTCCTTCCTTTGCCGAAGTTCAACCCGGGTCTGTTGGTTAGATCGTACCCATGCACTTCATCATTTTGAGCGCTTTTGGTTCATAATGACCGAACTGAGGGGATTCCTCCTCGCCTTCCGATTCTTCGCGGGGCGTTGGTTCAGACGAGATTCGCCCAAAAAGAATTGGTTTTTGGCCTTTCCGTCTGGCTGGAACCATAAATATAGATTCTTGCGCATTACCATTCTCTTGGTATGTCCCGAAGGATGATTTTACTGGTACATGCAACGATGTCAAAGCATCCATTGCCGACCAGAGGTCATCATCTACATCAGTGCTAGTATCTGACGGCACTGAATCAGAAGCAAACACAGAAAGATACGCTAAATCTAATTCTTCATTAATGTACCAACCGCCTACATCGTCGGTGGTATTATCAACATCGGGCTTATTAATACCCGTTACAGGTGGATCTAGCTCCCACAGGCACTCTTCTTTTTCAGGCTCAGTGTCAGCCTCATTACCAGAGTCTGGCTCCTCTGGTTGCGGGGTTTCATTTGTCTCCACAGGATCCTGATATAGGAGGGAATCCGTGAAATAATTTTCGACCCCTTTAAACGGATACCTTTCGGCGATCAACGTTTGAATCTTTCCACTCCCGTCAATGTATTTCATGACTTGGTGGAGGGTGGAGGGAACGATGGAGTTGCGGTGAATCCATGGTCGTCCCAACAGTAGGTTGTAGGAAGTGTGAGCATGGATGACGTAGCATGTCACTTCTGACTTGAGGCTTCCAATCTGGCATTTGAGCTTGATCTTCCCATCGGACGGGTGCCATTGGCATTAAACCCGTAAATGGTTGTCTGGGTAGGGCTCAGACGATAGGTGGGGATGCCCAGATGTTGCATGACCCGGCGAGGCATGATGCTCAATGCGGACCCTGGATCTACCTGAATGCGGTTCACCTCAGACGATCCAATATACCCTGCGAAGTACAGGGGTAAATCATGCTTCCCTTTAACCTGCATATCATCTGCTGTGAAGGTAATGCAGGGAGCATTTGGGGAGGTGTGGAGGCAATCCTCTACATCTTCCTCCTTCGGCACCTGGGTCATGAAGACCTCAGCATTTGCTAGAGCTTCTTGTAGAGCTTCTCTGGTCGACTTTGATAGTCTAAGAAGTTCATACAAGGTAATGCGTGCCGGGATGTTGGCTAGTTGAGCCAGGACATCAAAGCGGTAAGGTGTCGTGGATCCTTCCGCTACACCTTTCGAAAGAACTCGAGAAAACCGAGTTTCTTTCTGTTTCTCCACAAGTTGTTTTGTGGAGGGCTTGGTTGGCTCTGCTGCTGGTTGTGGAGAGGCTACCGCCATCTCGCCATACTGCTTCAAGTACGGCTGTCCCGAACGGGTTCCCGCCATCGGTTGGTTGGGCTCTGCGGCCAGAACTATTGTTTCCTCCTCTGAGTCAGTTAACGAGGGGACATCAGTCTCGGCTTCTCGAGAGGAGGCACACACCACATTGCAGGATGAAACCTTTGCCTTCCCTTTGGATTTCCTATTGGTCACAGTAGTCCATTGCTGTTCATTGACAAGGTCAGGGTGGACCCACATGATTTTCCTTGAGGTGTAGGGACGGGTACCAAGCCTTTCTCTTGCTGCTGGTGAGGGTCTGTGTTGACCACTCTCAGCTCTCCTCTTGGGATAGGGACTACTCCAGAGGGTGTCGGGGGTTATCTTCCGAACTGGGGAACTGACGTCACATTAGCCGTCACCTTCTTCTGCTCTGGTCGGAGCTTTAACACCTCCGCGTCAATCAGAGCTTGAAGGATGTCTTTGAAGACATAACAGCTTTTGGTAGGGTGCCCCAGCATCCTGTGGTACAAGCAATAGGTGGGATTGTCGGTCTTGCCGACTTCCTCGGGGCGCCTAGCTTCAGGAAGCTTCAGTCGATTGCTCTTGTTGAGTAATTTGAAGAGCGAGTCGACATGTTCATCCTTGAAGGAATACTGTTTATTGGCCCGTGGTTGGCTTGAAGAGCCACCTCCCTTGACCAATTGAGGTTTAGCAGGGGACTTGGTCTCCGCTGCCAAGTTATCCTTCCTTTTGGCTTGGAGGGATGTGTCTGGCGCACGCCTTGTTGACCTTTCAGGCCTGGGCTTACCTTCCTCTGCTCTGACGCGGGCGACAATCTCCTCAGCCTGTTCACCTTGTTGGACTAATTGTTTCCAGGTGCGACTTTCAGCAACTCCTATTTGAGCAAGGAGTGAGGTTTGGAGATTGTGGCGGCATGTTTCCACCAGAGTGACCTGGGTCATGCCGCTTGGACACCGGAGTGCCACGTTCCGAAATCTTTCCACGAAAGACTTGACGGACTCTCCCTTTCGCTGTTTAGTAGCTAAAAGGGTAGGCATGTTGACCTCCGAGTCATCCTCGAAGAAGCGCGTTAAGAAAAGCTTCTCCAAATCGCCTCAGTTCTTGATAGAACCTTCTGGGAGCTTCATGAACCATTCAAAGGCCAGCCCTTTCAGGGTGCCGATGAACAGACGAGCCAGGATAGCATCGTTATCTACTACATTCCCGGTTTGGGATTTAAAGTAGTAGATGTGTTGGTTGGGTGACCCTTTCCCATCGAATGCTTGAAGGGTTGGAGCCTTGAACTTGGACGGGTATGGAACCAAGTCCCATTCAGCAGGATAGGGCCGGACCACTCCAGCTTCTTGGAGGCCTTTACGGTTGGTAAGGGCCTCGAGGCGTTGCTCCAATTGACTCATTCTTTTAGCATGAGCCTTTCCCTGGTCTTGGTCGCCCTTTACTTGCGACGAGGATTTGGACGAACTAGAAGTAGATCGGGGCCTCTCCTCAGAAGGTTCGGAAGATGAGCTTTCTTCCTTTCTCCCTTTGCCCTTCGTCTTTTTAGGAGGAGATTTCCTCCTGTCTTCGAGCAACTGTGCAAGCATCTGCTTGAGGGAGTCGATAGATTCCTGCTGAGAAAGAATCATATCCATTTGTGCCTTCTGGATTTGTTCTAAACGTCTAGCCGTTTCCTCAGGAGTGCCTATCATGTAGGCGGAGGCCTCCTTCTCAACGGAAGAGTTTGAAGCCCGTGATTCCGCTACGGCGGAGTGAGAATCATTCACTTTAATGCCATGGGCTAAGGCATTATAATCAATCGGGGGAATGGCCCCAGTCCGGGTGCGAGTGTGTTGATACACCCCTTCCGATTCAGAGTCAGACTCATCCGAGCTGACTGCAGGTTATTTTCCCTTGCTCCTGCTCGTCATATTCGCAGTGAGCTCTGGGTACTCAATGTCAGAGAAGGTTCTCCTTCTATGGGAGCGCCTTCTTTTGGCTGACGGGAGAATCAGGGTCAGCTGTCTAACTAAAGACTGCTGGTTCACACCTGATCCGCAACGGCACTCAGAAAGCATATGGATGAGCCGTTGGCAGCAACATGATGAAGTGACCTGATTGGCACTTCTTTTCTTCGTCAAGTAATCCCTCAAATCCACGGGAGGGGGATCGAAGAGACTAGCCTCGCAATGTCGAAGACAGGAGGCATCCATGTGCTGTATAGCCTGGACGCAGGCTTCAGGGATGCGATTTTCGCGCCGCGCTGTATAACGCGCGTCTGGCGTCTCTGTTAGGACGAGACGCAACTGCCGCGCTGCCGCTCGG
Source organism: Agave tequilana (assembly GCA_038442645.1). NCBI lineage: Eukaryota > Viridiplantae > Streptophyta > Magnoliopsida > Asparagales > Asparagaceae > Agave > Agave tequilana. Next base: position 41,317 of record JAVJIF010025088.1, on the reverse strand, counting down.
TGCGTCGGGGCAGAGACGTTTGAGAGAGGATGGGCTGCTGGGCCCCACGCCTATGGGCGCGTGCCTCTCGCGCTTGACGAGGCGCAGAGGCTTCACCTTGGCGTTTGGTGAGTTGGTCTTCAGAGGACCTATCTTGAGGAGTCTCGCGTTTGGGCCGCCAAACGCGGACTTCACATGCTGGACGTGGCGCGGGCAAGGCGCCAGATTGTACATCGCGTCCAGCCTCAGTCGGACAACCAGAGGTTCCAACTTGTAGCTGACGCGCACGTCTCCTCTGTCGACGCTCAGCGTTTCGGTTGCGTCGTGGAGGTGGAGAGTGACCAACGATGACCTGATGCTGAACACCAGAGATTTTAACCACGCGGGTCTCCTGAGAGACGCTGACGCGTGTGTTCCGTGTTGCGCGGTTGATCGCAGCGGCAGTTGTGCCTGAGATCACGCGAGCCTTCTGAGAGGCGTTGGTGCGTGTATCTTGCTTGGCACAGTTGGCAGCAGCAGCGCCCGAGAGAGCTTCAGATCGGGCTTCGGGGGCATTCCCCGTCGAGACCCTACGGCAGACGCGGGTCCTGGGGCTCTTGGAGCCGGAAGAGAGAAACTCTTCGTACTTTGCCTGGTCGAACTCGACAACGAGCGATTCGACCATCTTTCTCTCACGAAGGACGTCATCTTGCGCCACAATTTGCTCATCAGTGACAAATGTAGTCCCTAGCGGAGTCGCCATCTCTTGTTTGCAGAGGAAATCGCTGTAAAATTTCCTTGAATCAATTGAAAGTTTACAACGGATTAATACTCCGATTACAAGGGAGGGAGGATGTTGAATCTTGAATCCTCCCTTTGTTTAAGGCTGGGTTCTTCGAGTGGCGGTGGAGAGTGAATCTTGTTCTCCGTTGACCGGATGACCGTCGGGATCGTCAGGGATCTTCTCTTTGGCTGGTAAAAGGAGTAACACAGCTCTGTCTACCAAAACTCTCAAAGAGAAGGTAGGCAAAGGGCAACTCGTACGCAGCGAGCTTGTGGAAGAGTTGAGCTCTCTTTCTCCTGTCTCTGTCTGCCGTCGTCGTCGTCCCTTCTTCCTTGTTCGTCCCTCTTTTTTTTTGTTTCTCTCGATCGGCCGACCCTTTCTCAATAGCAACGGGGCTATTTATAGAGGTTCCAGGGGTGAACGTGCCCCCTAAAAATGCTCCACAATGAGGGGGTGACCTCGCTATATGGGCGGCGACTGGCCTCATAACCAGGGCGGTTATAACCGAGACGCGGGTGTCAAGCCCACGCGCCTTGAGGTTGAGACGCGGGCTTTGGGCCCTCGCGCCTTGATGCCGAGATGCGGGTGTTGAGCCCACGCGCCTTGATGTTGAGACGCGGGTGTCGAGCCCACGCGCCTTGAGGTGAGACGCGGGTGTCGAGCCTTCGCGCCTTGAGGTGAGACGCGGGTGTCGAGCCCACGCGCCTTGAGGTGAGACGCGGGTGTCGAGCCCACGCGCCTTGATGTTGAGACGCGGGTGTCTAGCCCACGCGCCTTGATGTTGAGACGCGGGTGTCGAGCCCACGCGCCTTGATGTTGAGACGCGGGTGTCGAGCCCTCGCGCCTTGATGTTGAGACGCGGGTGTCGAGCCCTCGCGTCTAGAACTTGAGACTCTGCTTTTTAATGGCTTGTCTTTTAGTGATTTTTAGACAGCCTACACTTGATCCATTCTTTAAGAGTGGCCAGTCTAGTCTTCTTCTCTTCAGCAGCACTGGTAAGCGCCTGCGACCTCAACTCGGCCTCATTAAAGCTCGCTGTCTGGGCCAAGCGAGCTTCAATCTCAACCAAGGTTGCCCTCTGTGCTAGCTCCTGCCTTCAGACTTCGTCATTCTGGGCCTTAAGCTGCTCAAGCCGAGCAGTCTCTTCAAGACGCACTGGTTCAGCCTTAGATAAAAGAAGATTAGCCTTTCTGATAATTTCCTTTGCCTTTTCAATTTTATCTTCAGCGTCAAGAAGAGCACTGCTAGAAGCGTCTATGGCATCCCCGAGCTTTACTTTCCTTGTCTCCAAAGATTTCAAATCAGAAGAAATTGCCTTAGCAGCTTCTTGAGCGGCAAGATGAGCTTCATGCATTTTAGCAATAAGATGCGCAAGCTGTTCGTTAACTGAAGACTCCAAATCTGAATGGCTAAGACGGCGCCATTCGTCCACATCCTTCTCGAGTCTCTCCACCAGAAGCTCCAATGTGGCGGCCTAGTCATTCCCTCTAAAGTCTCGAATACTGTCAATGCTTTGGGAGAGGACCACCTTTAAAGCAGAGAATGAGGTAGTCGAGCCCTTCAAGACCAAAGCAATGGATCGCTTCAAACTCTTATAAAAGCTGTCGACTAATTCAGCCACGAATTCATTTTTGGCCTCAATTACTCCCGGCAAACGAGCAGCCCCTGAAGACAGAGCTTCCACTACCTTCACTGGTGTAACTATGGAGGAAATAATAGAAGCACTGGCTGCAGCAACACGAGGGGTCGTCGGTGATCTCGGAGGAGTCCTCATTGAAACCAGTACACCAGCCACAACTGAAGTAGGGCTAGTGACTATTTCTGCGAGAGCTGGCTCAACCACCAATGTTGAAGAAATAGGACTGGTAATCACCTTCAGCGCCGCGCTTGGCAAAATAGGCGGCACCGGCAAAACCAATGGCACCCCACTTACCGATATAGTTGGAAGCGAGGATGTTTCTGTAACTACTGTTCCCTCAATCCCCCTTCCACTTGTCGGTTCAGGTTGATAAGAGGGTAGACTGTGATACAAGGCCTCCAGCTCAGCAGCATCCGCCGCGGTCGAAGTACTTGCTTCACCCCGGTCCCCTCACGAAGATTGGTTGGCTCCCTCGAAGTCGATGCACCAAGAGGTGGAACTCCTGTAGCAAGATTTTGTTAAGCAAGGCGTAATGAATATCAGAAGAAAATCACTCACGAAAGAGCAGAATGCTACCAAAAGATGGTATCCTCTCGACTGCCTTGGCCGCAGTCTCTCTCTGAAGTCCTTCGACAACGGCATCAGTCCCCTTAGGATCCATAGGAAAGTCTTTGGCAGAGTCAACACGGACGGCCGGCCCACCTTCACTTGCCGAACCCTCGGTGATCCACCCAAAAGAGGTAGAAGCTACGGGGCTTCCTTTTGAAGTCCCAGCACCCGAAGAACCTACATCGGCTACATCACCTCCAGACTCTTTCGAGACGGCGAAATAGCCAGCCTCATCACCTTCTCTATAAGTAAACAGGGGATCATAATGCTCCCCCTGTTCTTCGGCAGCCTCAGCTCTCGGGCCTCTCACCACCTCAGTTCCTGAATCATAAAGCAAATAATGAGCTGTCTGGAATACATAAGAGTGTATTATAAGAACAGAGTCGATCATACCCGGGTCCGGAGCAGCTTTACCAGCGGTCTGCCTACAGACCGATAGCTTAAGGACTAATGGAGCAGGAGGAATAGGCACTGCAGATGATTCGCCCTCTGCAATAACAGTAGGAGCGTAGCGACGAGGTTTCTTCACTACCCTCTTCCTACGAGATCCACCTTCCCGATTTCGCTTGAAGTGGACGTCAGGGCATTCTTCCTCCACTTCTTCCACATCAACATGTTCCACGGGGGCTGTACGTACCCACCAGAAGCAGCTGCTGGAGCTTCAGCACCTGTATCCCCTTCAAAACGAGGACTTCCTGCATCCGAAGCCTTGCTATTATCAACAACAATGAATTCCCCGAGGCCTGGAACGCGGACCCTTTTACCTTCGCTCTTTCAGTGACCTTCCGCTTCAGCCGCTGAGAGATCAACTTCACACCAAAAGAATTAATAGAAAATTCAGTGGGTGTGGAGTTCGAGATTCTATACCACTGGCAAAATCCCAGGTCGTCAGAAGGTTAGGAGTCCTTAGCGGCATGCACAGTCCCGCCTCAATACAGCCAGCAATGAAGAACCGCCAGGCACGAGCTCCATCGTTGAGACTCCCCATAAGGGCTAGACTGCTATTTGGATTGCCTACATACAGTTGGTCATATCCAAACTGGCGGGCAAACTGATTCGGAACATAGGGCTCCAGGTAACAGGTGTCCCCGCTTCTATACAACAAGTGGGATGGCCGGATGCTAACCAGCCATTCGAAGACCCCCCACTCAATGACGTCTGCCTTTCCCCTCCATTCTTGAACTCTTCACCATAGCCTGCATCGCAAATGTAGGGAAAGCACCGAAAAAGGCTGTAAACGTTATGGCGACACAGCAGTTTGCGGACCCCAGCCACATAAGTCCGTGACCACGAACACCCCTCGAATCGATGGAGAAGCGCCATTCGAACACCTTCTGGGGGCTCCTCACCAGCCTGGATCATGGAGGGGCAGTGAAGGGCGAACCATGCCATCAAATAAGTATATGGCAAACTAATTCTGGGGTTTGGTTCGTCGCGAGGCAAGATAGTCCCCTTTCCCCGCTTCGTTGTTGGTGGCCTACAGAAAGCCTCCGTCAATGCACGAAGCCTCTTTGAATACAGCACACCATGGCTGGAAGAAGTCCAAGAGAACGACCATGGACTAAACGAACAGCAAGCAATAAGACAGTCAGATGAATGACATCGCCAGACGAGGACTACACCACACATCTCTTTAACCAGACCGTTAAAAAGCCAGCTAAAAGTGCCTTCCGGGACGTCGGCCGACGAGCCTGGTGGTGAAAACTCCGAAGAATATCACCTTTCTCATAGGGTCCATCGTCTTCTTCCAAAATCAAATCCCCTTAGGAGTGCTCCTACATCCGGTGAAAGATGTCTTCATCTGCAACTTCACAATGAGCTGCTTCGGGAGTACCTTCCAGGTCGGGGAACAAATAATTCCCCCATCTCTTCAAACTGCATGAAGCTCCCTTATGGCTCCCATGCATGCTGGAACAAATGTAAAGGTGGCACATCAACTCCTGGTAAGTCTCAAACAAGGCGGGCTCCTGCTTCTCTAGAAGTGCCAATTCCGCCTTACACGAGAAATATTCTTCATATGGGAGAGACCCCAAAGGCAGAGCAGAGACTTCCCACATTTCGTGCAAAGCCATGCCCAATTCGCCAACAGGGGTGAAGAAGGTCCCTGTAGCCGGGCAGTACAACTCAAAGATGACATAGAAGTTCGCTAGGCTCATCTGAATGCATAACAGGTCGCCCTGACGGCCTCGTAAAGTCCCAACCTCTCCAGATCTTCTTCAAAATGGGCAAAGATATATAGAGTCAAGTCCCTCCACCATGCCTTGGGAGGATGAATCCACCCTGGAGTCCTGAAATCAGTGACCGAATAATTGCCACAAACCTTAAAGAACTGATTTCCAAAAGTCTAAGCCACCGCGGGGTTTTTCTCCCACTGGAATGTCTGGAAGTACGTTCTCAGGATGGAGACCCAATATGCAGCGAGGAGGACCCGTCCTTGTGTAACCGGGGGATGGAATTATCAACTTTCCTGCGTGAATGGAGTCAGTAGTTCGAGTCACTTGCCACTGCATCTTCCGAGCCCTCGTCACACATTGAAAGAAGGACAAGGAAAATGCCGCTTGCTAGATGGGAGATAGTACTTCTCACCATCCAATTTGAAAATCCATTGCCCTTCTCTGGCTAGCAATTGGTGATCGTTGTCTGGCTCTGCATCTCCAAACATGAAGCCGGACTTCCGATAGATTCTTCGGTCGGAATCTTCAAGGGGAGCAATAGTTAAGATGCTCCTCATGGTACGCTGATCCCCAGCATGAATAAGTGCATCCCGACCAGGAGCGCTCCGCTCGCTGAATAGTGAAGCCTGCCCTTGAAACTGCAGGCTGACGTTGCCATCCAGCCCCCTGGCTGTACCAAAAAGACTGTTCAGAGGACCAGGAGTATAGTGCACTGCAAAAATAAGGAGAAACTATAATTAGTTCATTGGCTAAAGGAGAGCTAAAACAAGAATGTAATTTTTATAAAGGCATAGATTCGCTCTCCGAGAAGCTGGCCTAACAATAGCTTCGCCCTGAAGCTCAGCTTCGCAGCTGCAGCTTAACTCCGCACTCCACATGAAGGCAGGATGCAGAAAAATATCTAAGTAGTAGCTTCGCTCTGAAAGCTTGGCCTCAACGCGAAGGAGCCCCCAGAGCTAACTTCGCCAGAAGAATACTGCTACTTAAAAAGTATTTCGAGGGCATTAAGGTCCTTTTTCAATCGCGCTTCTAGAGCTAACTTTGCATCCTATCATCCAACAGGATGTGAACCGCCTAAAGGATAGCTTCGCCCAGAAGCTTGAAGAAGAGACCCTTCGTTTCTAAGATTCCCAATCAAGAAACCAAGAGGGAAACTTCAGGCAGTTGAACTTCCTAAGATCACGGGATCATGATTGATCGCCTTGGATTCATCGGAAGATAGCCAGAAATTGGCTTCAAAAAAGAGATGAAAATCTCTGAACAAAAGGGAAAGATCCCTACCAGCGATAGGTCATTCGATGACCGGAGAAGGAGAAGGACCCTCCGTCGTAGAGGTTACTACCTCTTTTCCTGCTCGTCTTTTGGGAACCATTGGAGAACTGAAGACGTTCTTGAAATTCCAAACGTAGAAGAAAGAAGAAGAGATTTACAGTTCTCTGAAAATTCAAAGATAAGTGGTGCCTTCTCCTTCAGCCCGATCAGGCTTTTATAGGCTGATGATTGCCTAAAAGTCGCCTCCTTGAAAGGAGCACAGGCAGTCGTTTCAAATTAATTTGAAACGGCGCCTAAAGCGCCTTCCCAAGAAGCATTACTTCAGCCCCGCTAAGGGCTAAATCCGCCGTGAGTCCAGTGTCGACTTAGCACGACGCTTGAATAACTTCCCTGAGAAACGTGCCTTAGCTCCGTTAAAAGCACATCTCTAGTTTCGCGGAAATTTCGTGCAAGATTCGCCAGAAACTAGCTCCTGACTTATTTGAAAATCTGTCTTCAGCTTCGCTGGAAGCTTAGCTCGGCTAAGAGTTCTCATTTCCTCCTAGAAAAAGACTTGCCTAAGTTGGTCCACTTCAGGTGTTCTCGAATCAAAAAGGAGGGAAACAAAGTAAATAGGCAGAAAATAAGCTTTTATTGATTCAAAAGGGAAGATACATTGATACTACTACATCAAGGTTATTTTTCATGCAACAGAATCATTTGCTCCAAAGGCATATAAGTTGTCCTATCTACTTTCAAGATGATAAACCAAACCAACTGGACACAAAAGGCCTTCCTCCTGTACAAGGCCGTAATCCTTCGCCTAATGGCAGATTTTGTAAGTTCACCTAGAGGGGGGGTGAATAGGTGATGGCTAATCTAATGGTCACTTAATGCTAAATAATGCAAATAATGCGGAAGCTAAAACAATTATGACCTAATTAAACTTCTTACACTAAACACTATGTATAACCAAAGAGTGTTGCCGAATTCCCCGTGAAGGGCTCTGGACAAACTCCTCTAGATTCCCCTTGAATGGGTTGAGGTGCCGCGTTGGCTCTCTTGATTGAATACAAGTGTTAGCAACAATCCCACGCAAGTATATATATCTATGAAGCACAATGTATATCAAGAATATAAAAGATAAGACAAGTAATAGATGCAAGATATAAATAAGGAGATAGAGAGAGAGAGAGAGAGAGAGAGAGAGAGAGAGAGAGAGAAATGGCAATCGCAAACACAAGGGTATGTTTCGAGGTTCGAGCACACTTGCTCTACATCCCCGCCTTCGACACATGAAGGATTTCCACTATGCAAGATCCCAATGGATCTCTCCTCGGTGCCGCAACACCTACAAGCCCTCGGACTCTCTAGTCCCTTACACACCGCAAGCCCCACAAGCTTGCCGAGGCCGCACCTCAAACCACCGAGTTCACACAAGAACTCTAAACCACCGCGAGCACACTTGCCCGCCTCCTCAAATGAACAAAGTAGAACTTTGGTGATCATAACTCTTGATCACCTAAAATCCTCTCACAATAACACTCCCTATAGGGTAGATATAGCAATGGAAAGCTCAAGTGTTTGTGAGAAAAGCAAGGATTGAAACTTTGGTGAAAAACTCAAGAACTCTTTTAAACACTCTTTATAAAAACTTCCCTTTAGATAGAAAATATTTGCTCTCTATTTTGTGGAGAAAACTCTTCTGAAAGTATGGGAAAAACTGGTTCTAAGAGTCTTTAAAATCTTGGCTTCAAACAATGACAAGACCCCCAATTTATAGGCTGCCAGAAAACTAGCCGTTGGGATCTGCCAGTACTGCCGGTCGACCGGCGCGGTCGACCGCCAACGGTCGGATTTCTGACCGTTGGAGCCACGGTCGACCGCCTGGGTCGACCGACCCACTGGAGCTGAGAGTTCAACTCTCTGACGGTCGACCCGGGCGGTCGGCCAAACTTTCCAGAGAGCACTGCTCTCTGGAGCAGTCGACCGGCACGGTCGGCCGTCCTCCAGTACAAATAGGCGTGCACGTTTGTGCACGTCGGTCGACCGGTCCGGTCGGCCGACTCCAGGATTAGTCGACTTGTACAGGTTACTAGTCGACTTATCCGAAGCCTGAAACAGTTTTCTGGGATTAAAAAGTTTGTCTTTTTGGCTCTAATAAAATCCCATAAAATACATAAAAATCTACAAAAATAGTTTTACCAATATACTTTGAAATACAAACATGCTTGCACAAAATCAAGGCATGTTATAAAAGATTGGACTATTTTTGTAACTTGGAAATATTTGGCTCATGATAAAAACTGTATTTTCCAAAACATGTTTTCTAAACTTTATTTTTCCAAAACATCTTCAAAATACAAAAACAAGATATTATAGTTCATATTAAGGCATAGTGTGTATGGATATGATCCACTACACAATCAAGAAGAAATATCTATGTTTTTGGTATTAAGCATAAAACTTAGTTTTGGTTGAAAGATAAGTATATGAGAAACACCAAAAACCAAACTTGTATTTTTCAAAATGAAAAATCTTTTCTATACCAAAAAATCTTTTATGAAAACAATTCTATCAAGAGTGTGTGTGTGTATATGTACTTGAGCAATCCACCAACTATCTATCCTTTACATTTTTAACTAAAATAAAAACAAAATCTTATACCTAGACACAAGTCTTGATCTTGAAGTCTTCCCTTGAAGTCTTCTCATCTTCTTGACTTGGTCCAAGCTTGACACTGTGCTAGCTCCAAATCTTGATATTTTATCCTTTGTTGAGCTATGCACCTACTAAGATCTTGATAATGAATCTGTCACTAATTAAACACAAGATCATTAGTAAACATAACTTCATGAGTTGATCATCATCAAAACTAGGGTGATAGGCCTTTGGGCCAACAATCTCCCCCTTTTTGATGATGACAAAACTCATGAAGTTATATATGCATGGATTAAAGTAAAGCTTCAAAGAAGCTCCCCCTTAACTCATGCATAACAAGAAATAATAGATATGGCAATGAGGCACATGAATATGTATGCAAGTATGGAGATAAAACATGCAACAAGCATAAATCAAAATCTTTTTCTCCTATTTGCAATACAAAAATATATGCATAACTAACAAGGAAGATAAATACTTCTCCCCCTTAAGCAATGAAAACATGCATATATACTCAAATACTTCTCCCCCTTTTTGTCACTCATCAACAAAGGGTTCAAAGTAAAATCAAATCAAACAAATTTTTCTCCCCCTTTTTGTCAAAAGCAAAGAAATCAAGAAGGGGTAATACAAAGCAATCAATAAAAAATTTATATGCGATATACATCCATGAAGAGGAAGACGCTAAGTTAGCTTCCCTACACATATGCATTACATGAAGAAGGGATGACAAGCCCTAACTCACATAACACATATTATGTAATGCATAAGAGGAGATGTGAAGCTCCCCTTACACACGTATATCATATAAAGAAGAGTTGTCAAGCTCCTCAATTTATAATATACTCAACATGAATCCATATGTAAGAGAGATGTTAAGCTCTCCTTGCATATAGGAAATACAAATCAAAAATTTTGAATATTTCTTTATCAAAACAAAATTTTGAACTTTCTTAATAAAACACATTTTGAGATATCAAATCAATATATTTTTTTTGAATTTTGATATCAATCTTGAAAACATATTGCATAAGCTTTAAGAACAATTGAAAGTTTAAATTAAGCTTAGCAAATAGATCACATGTATGAAAAGAGAATACCAATAGAAATTGATATAATTTAAATTTGAAAGTATTCATACATACAATCAAAATACGAGTATATAAAATCATATGATACCAATTGAAAATATCCAATGATACCAATTGAAGAATAAGCTTATCATATACTCTACCAAATGAAGAGATTGCACTAGTTAATATGAAAATGTTTTAAAACTAGTACGAAATCCTTCAAGCAAGGAATAAAGCAAAAAAAGAAATGTCAATTAATCTCAATATTTCTTTAAATCATCACACAAAAATTTTTTTATTAAAAAATTATATTTCAAGATATATGTATGTTTTGACAACACAATAAGTATACATACATATCTCTTACACACAATTGAGTCCATATAAATAGATTTGCATTAAAGGCAAATGACTCAAGAGGTATACATGTATATCTTAAAGTTTGACAAAATATGCATATACATGAAATGAGAACACATGATCATAAATCAAATCCAAAAGTGGGAATACAAGTTTAAAGATGTATGGATCATCAAAACTAAGCAATACAAGCACATTTATGGGTTCAAGTAAGCATTTAAGCACAAATATAAATAGATTTATTTGTGGCCCATGATTTGTACAAGTATAAATCCTAGTGTTGATAAAACGAACATATAAACTAATATTCAATACATGAAGCATCAAATTTTGAGAAAAATAGAATCATGTGTCAATCTCAAAAACTATTTGAAGAATAAATAACTAGTGTAAATTATTTTTGAAAAAAACTAGTTAAAGATCCTTCAAATATATCAAATCTTATGTTTTTCATAAACATAACTAGATACACAAAAATTTAAGCACTCATGGTCTATAAAGCTCAAAAATGATTTTAACAAAAGTGTGAGTGTTAAACGATCATGTAAATAGCATTTTTATGAAAATAGTCAATGAAGCTCAAAGAGATCATAAGTCACATTTTTAACAAAAATACGAAAAATCATTTTTCATCAAAACACAAATCTTCATGGTATATGTATGATTAATCCAATCCTAACAATACACATACATATCCCAAATCTAAAAGAGTCTATTAATGATGTTTGCATGAAGGCAAGAGACTCACGGGTATACATGTATATTTATTAGATTTGAATTAAAAATACATATACATGAAGTAAAGCATAAAGTAGGTAAAACATGTATAAAAGAGAATCATCAAAACTAGTCATACATATGCATATAGTGGATACAAATGAGCATGAAGTTCAAATATATATGAGTCAATTGTAGTTCACTATTCATATATGTATAAACGCAAGTTTGACACATTCTACATCTAAGCATGTAAATACCACATGAAGCACATAAAATCATAAAATATGAACATGCTATGAATATTATGAATGGACAAGCATGAACATAAATAAATTGGAAGTTTAGAGATTGTTACCAACTCCAAAGCTCCAAGCATGGTGGTTGTCCCACCAAAACTCCTTGATAGTGATGCATCCCAAAAGTATGTCCATCATGTCCAAGTGCATCCACTACCAAGGCACCAATCCTCTCACGTCTTGTGAGAGCCCTCACCTACATCAAAAGCAAATGGTGGGGGTTTTGGTACCCATATTTTCTTGGGTCCTTTGGGTTAGTCTTGTAAGGAACCCAAACATTTTTATAATTAGCAAAATTTAGAGAATTAATATTATCATAACAAAACTTTGCTAAATGGCCTTTGCGGCCACAATGTGTACATATGTACACCTTAGTATGCTTATGTGTAGGAGTGTGATCATATTGTGCAACATAAGCAAATGCATGGTTATGATGTGCATGAATGAGTGGAGTTTGTTTCTTTGAAAACATTGACTCCAACCTAAAATGATTAAAAGCACAAGAGTTCAAAGTTGAACTCAAACCATCCATTTTATTTTTCAAATTCTTAATCTCATTAGTTGTGGCATGTAAAGCATGGTGAGATATAGAATCATTTTTCTTTTCTTTTTAGAAACAAATTCCTTTTCCTTTTCAACAAATTTTCTTTTCAAAGTAATATTTTTTTGAAAAACAACTTCTCTTGTTTTTCCACTAAATCAATCTTATTTTTCAAAGACATATTCCCTTCACATAAATCATTCAATTTTGACATGAGGGAAACATTTTCATTTTTCAAAAACTCATTCTCTTTTTCTAAGCATGCCATTTTATTTTCTAATGAATCTTTTTCATTAAGCATGGCATCAAAATTCTTTTTCAAATTTGTGTTATCTTTTTCTAAACATGCAATGTTAGATTTAAATGAATCTTGTTCTATATGCATGCAAGCAATGTTCTTTTTCAAATTTTTATTTTCTTTCTTAATCATGTCATATTTCTCAAGAATTGTTTGGCAAAATGAAGTGAGCTCATCATATGACATGTCCTCATCATCGGATTCGGAGTTTACCTCAAGGGGGTTATCCCCTTGGACCATATAGCATACATTGGAGATGTCGCTTCCAACGTCCGAATCGCTCCCGGCATAATATAGATCCTTTCGCCAAGGGAGGTGATGATGTTCCAAGCTATAAAAGCCGATTCAACATTAGAAACCCTAGATAAATAATCATCATTTAGGGTTGACTTGATAGCATGAAGGGCTTTTGTATTAGCCTCAAAATTCTTACCATTTGAACAATATGAATCATTAGATATGGCAAGATAAACATGAATGCCTAAGGCCTTGAGGTACAAAGACATCTTAACCTTCCAAATTTGGATGTTAAGAATGTCAAAGGTGGGTGGTGACATGAACTCCATGGTGTGTGTACAAAATATTGTGATTAGCCTAAAATGAGGATCTTTAACTCTAGGTTTGTTAGACCCAATATCAAGAGCACTTGGCTCTGATACCAATTGTAAGTTCACCTAGAGGGGGGGTGAATAGGTGATGGCTAATCTAATGGTCACTTAATGCAAAATAATGCAAATAATGCGGAAGCTAAAATAATTATGACCTAATTAAACTTCTTACACTAAACACCACGTATAACCAAAGAGTGTTGCCGAATTCCCCGTGAAGGGCTCTGGACAAACTCCTCTAGATTCCCCTTGAATGGGTTGAGGTGCCGCGTTGGCTCTCTTGATTGAATACAAGTGTTAGCAACAATCCCACGCAAGTATATATATCTATGATGCACAATGTATATCAAGCATATAAAAGATAAGACAAGTAATAGATGCAAGATATAAATAAGGAGATAGAGAGAGAGAGAGAGAGAAATGGCAATCGCAAACACAAGGGTATGTTTCGAGGTTCGAGCACACTTGCTCTACATCCCCGCCTTCGACACACGAAGGATTTCCACTATGCAAGATCCCAATGGATCTCTCCTCGGTGCCGCAACACCTACAAGCCCTCGGACTCTCTAGTCCCTTACACACCGCAAGCCCCACAAGCTTGCCGAGGCCGCACCTCAAACCACCGAGTTCACACAAGAACTCTAAACCACCGCGAGCACACTTGCCCGCCTCCTCAAATGAACAAAGTAGAACTTTGGTGATCACAACTCTTGATCACCTAAAATCCTCTCACAATAACACTCCCTATAGGGTAGATATAGCAATGGAAAGCTCAAGTGTTTGTGAGAAAAGAAAGGATTGAAACTTTGGTGAAAAACTCAAGAACTCTTTTAAACACTCTTTATAAAAACTTCCCTTTAGATAGGAAATATTTGCTCTCTATTTTGTGGAGAAAACTCTTCTGAAAGTATGGGAAAAACTGGCTCTAAGAGTCTCTAAAATCTTGGCTTCAAACAATGACAAGACCCCAATTTATAGGCTGCCAGAAAACTAGCCGTTGGGATCTGTCAGTACTGCCGGTCGACCGGCGCGGTCGACCGCCAACGGTCAGATTTCTGACCGTTGGAGCCACGGTCGACCGCCTGGGTCGACCGACCCACTGAAGCTGAGAGTTTAACTCTCTGACGGTCGACCCGGGCGGTCGGCCGAACTTTCCAGAGAGCACTGCTCTCTGGAGCGGTCGACCGGCACGGTCGGCCGTCCTCCAGTACAAATAGGTGTGCACGTTTGTGCACGTCGGTCGACCGGTCCGGTCGGCCGACTCCAGGATTAGTCGACTTGTACAGGTTACTAGTCGACTTATCCGAAGCCTGAAACAGTTTTTTGGGATTAAAAAGTTTGTCTTTTTGGCTCTAATAAAATCCCATAAAATACATAAAAATCTACAAAAATAGTTTTACTAATATACTTTGAAATACAAACATGCTTGCACAAAATCAAGGCATGTTATAAAAGATTGGACTATTTTTGTAACTTGGAAATATTTGGCTTATGATAAAAACTGTATTTTCTAAAACATGTTTTCTAAACTTTGTTTTTCCAAAACATCTTCAAAATACAAAACAAGATATTATAGTTCATATTAAGGCATAGTGTGTATGGATATGATCCACTACACAATCAAGAAGAAATATCTATGTTTTTGGTATTAAGCATAAAACTTGGTTTTGGTTGAAAGATAAGTATATGAGAAACACCAAAAACCAAACTTGTATTTTTCCAAAATGAAAATCTTTTCTATACCAAAAATCTTTTATGAAAACAATTCTATCAAGAGTGTGTGTGTATATGTACTTGAGCAATCCACCAACTATCTATCCTTTACATTTTTAACTAAAACAAAAACAAAATCTTATACCTAGACACAAGTCTTGATCTTGAAGTCTTCCCTTGAAGTCTTCTCATCTTCTTGACTTGGTCCAAGCTTGACACCGTGCTAGCTCCAAATCTTGATATTTTATCCTTTGTTGAGCTATGCACCTACTAAGATCTTGATAATGAATCTGTCACTAATTAAACACAAGATCATTAGTAAACATAACTTCATGAGTTGATCATCATCAAAACTAGGGTGATAGGCCTTTGGGCCAACAGATTTTACCATCAAGAAGCCAGATCTTCTTTGATGAAAATTGGCAAAGGACAGGTTGCCATAAGAAAGCTGGATCTGGATTGATGAAAATTGGCAAAGGAAGGATCCGAGACCTTACAGGTGACGTCCGCTTGCCCGAAGTGGATCATCTCGGATAAGCGACTACCAATCCCTTCTTGAAGTGGATCATCTCGGATAAGCAACTGCCAACCTCTTCGTGGAACACGCATCAGCTGCTCCAGTATGTTCCTCCTGCTTAGGATTAAAGTTTCAACCGAAAGATCAAGAGGCAAGTCTCTGGTCTCTTTCATCAAGATAAAAGACTGGCGGGTACAGTTCACTGCAACGTAAATGGGAAACAGGTTAGCGTTAAATCAAAGAGAAAGCTGCGAAGATGAAGTGCTAAGTCAAATTCTTTGGGCGAAGCAATTTATATCCGATCCAGTTGCGCTTTAAGGATGGATTTCAATTAAGCAGAGGATAGCCTCGGTTGCACAGTGATGATGGGCTAGCTCAGCATAAGCCAAGTCTTAGCTCCGCCTAAGGCAGTTGGCTGGAGAAGCCTCAAAAAAGGACCAAGTCCTAGCCTCACCTATATGGCTAAGCCAGACTGATCCGAAGGGACGTAGTCTTGACCCACCTATATGGCAAGACTGGCTCAACCTTGAAGAGGCTTAAGTCCCAATTCTTGCTTATGTGGCAAATTTAACAGATAGATTCAACAGGTCAAGATAGGGACCCTGCATGAGAAAGTCTGTTTCTAATCAAGCAAGAATGATAGCTTCGCCTAGAAGTTGAAAAAAAAGGGGGCTGAAGCCCTCTCTGCAAATCGGTCAGACACAAAATGAAGAATAAGGGAAATCAATCCTTGAAGTAGCTGGTAAAGCTAAAATTAAGGGAAGTAAGCTCCTAAAGTTGGTAAAAGTCTCTGGATGACCAAAGCTCACCAGTTCAGAGATCTGAGTATCTTTCTGTAGACAACCAGGAGAAGTCATGAATGGACTGTTTTCTTGAAGAGGACTTCAAGTGTCCTATTTATAGGCCTCATGGCCTGATCACACCGCCACTACTTCAAGCTTAGAAGCACGAGCGAATTTAAGGCATTCAAGCACTGAGCCTTGAGAAAGGGAATTGTCTCCCTTGGAAATACGCGCAGAAGTAATGATCTTCCTCGAGAGGTTATTCTAACCTCAAAAAAGGAGCAACCCTTCTTGTAACTAGCCGAAAAGCAGTTAGCCTCGGGAAAGGAACGACGTTCCAAAATCGATTTGAAGTAAAACTACTTCGGGAGGCTCGAACGCGAAGCTACCTAGACGCGAAGCTATCCAGAATCGCGAATCTACACGATTCCTCGGCGAACTTATTCCAATCCGGAAGCAGGATTGAAAGCGAAGCTGAACTCAACCACTATGGCGACGTTCATACTTCACATACCATCAATTAAAGCAATTCAAAGTATTTCAAAGTCTGAACCATTCCATTGCAGACTTACGAAAACTTTGAAAGAGGTCTTGTTGACACTCTAAAAAGGACAAGATTCCTGACTGGCCTGAACAATGTCTAAACTTATTGACATTTACAAAAGACAAGTGACAGACAAGCTGACGACCAGTTTTTACCCATCTCTGAGGGACAAATCAGCGACTTGAACTCTACTGATCCAGTGAAGCAGACAGTGAGCCCAGATTGTCTTTAAAGAGACCTAAGCAGGTCTAAGATGCTAGGTTATCTCAACACTTAGCATCACATAAGCCCAAGGGGATAGCCTCACCTGAGAGGTTAAGTTTGTCCAACTTCGCCTTGAAGCCGTTCAAAGCTCTATCAGGGAGCTAACTTACAGCTTCGCCTGAAGTGCTCAGTTAATTCCACAGAGAGTTAGCTTCGCTCGAAGCCACACACAACCGCACAGAAGGATGGTCGGTAGCTTCGCCACAGATGTTTATCCAGCTCCGTTGAAGAGCTTTCTTCTGACTTCGCCAGATGCTCCTTTCAGCTCCGCTGCGGGTCTTTCATGGTCACCTTTGACCAATTAAATCTCCAGATGAGATCAAATATATTCAAGATCAAATCTAATCAAGATCAAATCTGAGATTAAATTTGGCAGTTGTTTACCATAATCTCTTGACTCTCCTAAAACGAGTAAGAAGATCAGGGAGATCTTTCAGTTATTTGGAAAGAATCAAACAGATCAAGAGATCGATACTACCTGCTATTCCTAACTTCGCAGATGCTGATTCTAGCCTCGTGGCAAGGCTACTTTCCAGATTTAAACATATTGACTCAATTTGTTTCCAGACTTTCAAGGGACAATTATACCCCTGCTCTCCCTATAAATAGCCCACCAGGGGTGATGGGGACATCTCTTCAGGATTGCGATTCGGTTCCCCATCAAGGGGTACACGGAGATAGACACGCGCACAGGCAGTGGCACGAACAGAGAGAGACGGCTAAATAGAGACCTATTCTCTTACTTCTAAGAATTTAGAGAACTGCTTCTCTAATCAGGGTGCTGATACCCTAAGATCTTTCTCCCTCTCAAGTAATCTCCAGAATCAGGCGAGAAGGAATTCCCAAGTGGAGGCAGTTTGAGAAGTAATAAGAGGGTTCTACCAACCTTCTGTTCTCCGATGCCCCAAACTAGGCGAGAAGGGAATCCCATCGATCGCATCGTCAAAGGGACAAAGTGATCGCGCGCTGACCAGACCCCTATCGCATACTTCTCTAGAATCTCAGAGGAGATCTACTTGTAATCTTCTTTCTGCAAAGAATTACTTGTAATTTAGCTCCTCGACCCTTTTTTTTTATAAGTTTTCCCCTTTTGCAAAATCAATGGAAAATAGTCGATGTAAAAGTTTTCGAACCTCTCGGCCATAGAGAAGTTGGTTTGTGATAGGGCACTAAGTCTTCATGTCTGACTTCGTACTCCCCGCGAACTTGGTTAACGATGAGTTTAGAGTCACCGTATGCTTTGAGATTTTTAATGCCAATCTCATCGGCGATTTGCATTCCAATCAAGAGGGCATTGCATTCCCCTACATTGTTGGAACAGGGCTCGGTTAATGAGAAAGCTCGAGGGATCATATAGTTCTGTGGGGAGACTAGTACTACCCCCACTCCTGTATGACATGCCCTTGCGGACTTGTTCTTGATGCACCATCGAAGAAGAGTTGCCACACCTGTCTTTCAAAAGTTGTCTGGGTCAGACAAACTTCAGCGACTTCGTCTGGGAGATCTTCGTAAAGTTCGGTTGCTCTCAGATCTGGATGCTCAGCCAGGAAATCTGCCACCGCTTGTCCCTTCACGGCTTTTTGAGGTAGAAAGCGCATCTCATGTTGGGATAGTGATTGCTAAATTGAAAGAACAATCAAAGAGTTAAGAAATTTACCGTGTAGCTTGTGACTAACGGGTCGTGTCCACGAGGAGTGCTGCGATGAAAGTTTTTTGGTGTTTCGTTTAATAACAAAGAATTGTGCTCATTTTTTAATTGAAAGGAGAATGGAAAGAAGGAGATGATTAAAGAGAAATTGCAACTTTGGAGAAGGCTTTGGAGAAGGTGATTTAAAAAGCTTGAAAATTGTTTGGTTGATTTTAATAAAGAAGAAAATCTGGGCTCACTATCTCACTACTCAACCGTTTATTCTTCTATTGAAATCCTTAGTGCCTCAACTTGATCATAGGCAAAACTTAAGATTGACTTTAGAAAGTTTGAAGTAAAGCATATAAGATGGTTGAAAAAGTTCACTCTTTTCTTTAAGAAACCGTTTTGAATCGAATGTTAAATCATCAAGCGCGAAGAACCAAGTATGAAATAAAAACAGTTCAAAAACGTTCTTAAAAGAAGTAGGAGTTTACAGATCCAAACCCATGCTCATGTGCCTTCAAGAACACTTTCAAGAAGAAAGGCTTTAAGTTAGGCATGCAAATGATTCATTGGGTCTTTTGCATTAAAATCAGAAGAGAAGAAGAATTGGAAAGAGGTACAATAGTGAGCCCAGAAAATCATTTTAGCTACTCATGGGAAACAAGAAACAATGCAAGTAAATAAAGTAAAACATACCGTAAAATGAGTAGAAGAAAATGGAGTTCGACTTTTGTATTGATGTCACTTCAATATTCAAGTTACAAGCACTCAATTCCTCTCTCTCTCACAAGTATTTGTACTGAACTACAAATTGCAAAACAAAATACAACTTTTACACTATCTAACAAAGAGCCTAAATCCTTAAAGAAATAACAAAAATTCTTATCCTAGTCTTTGCTCCATTTTCAGTACAAAACCCTAGCTTTTATAGGCAAAACCTCAGAGGGCAGGGAGTGAGGAGATAAGGGGAGCAAACGCTCCCCTTATCTCCACCAACAAGCCGCGGATCCGCGGCCTGGATGTGGCCAATTGGCCACATCCAGGTGGAGGATTAGTTTGCGTGGATTTGTCTTCCCTTTTGTCTTGCTGGATTCACTGTTGCAACTCCCAGATTTGACGAAATGATCTTTGATTTGTTGGCTTCAACCACTTGATTCAGGGAGATTCATTTCAACCAGTTTTCAACCTCTCTGATATGCCAAGATTTGCCCTGATTCCTTGATTTCGAATTTATTCTGAATTAAATCAAAATTTGATGGGATTTTGGGCTTGTTCTCCTTTCTTTCTTTTAGCAATTGGGCCTACATTTAACAAAGAAGAAGAAAACTTATTAATAGGATTTATTAGCTAAAAAGTATGGTAAGGTGACAATGTATATGCAATATATGTGACTGATCACACCCCCACACTTATCTTTTGCTCGCTCTCGAGCAAAACATCAGACTAATTTTAATCAGTTATTAAACACTTTCGCATGTCACTCGATTGCACTGAGCATGTGCAACAAGCCATTAAACCTCTAGGTTACCCCTAGAGGACGAGTTTTGTCTCGTGAGGGTTTTCAGTGGATTGCAACCACAAAATTCATAAAAAATATTAGTATTTTCGAAAAGAATTTTTAAAGGAGAAAATATTTGAAGTATATTTGTAAGGCTTTAAGTAATCTATAAGTTATAGGAATATCAAATTTTTCATTCCGAAACTCAGTCTCTATTCAAAAATATGTCATCAATCAAAGTAAGAAGTCAATTTGTACATCTCATGTAGTCTATTAATTTACCCTGAGTCGTATGCACCATCGTGACTGTGAAGTTGACTAAGGGTTCTTTAACATTAACTTCTATGCCTTATTTATATTATTTTTGGTGGAGTTTATTCCTTAATTTCATTAGGCTTTCTAATCTGCTCATGTAACGAGCCTTTAGTCGGTGACACCCAAACCGGACAGTTTTAGGGCACCAGGTGAGAAAACACCCTTAAGGACTTAAACACTCGAGCAGACAAGGCCACGAAACCAAGGTTTTTATTTATAAAATGTACCCCTTTTAGGCGTGAATACTTATACTTCATGAGGCACAAATACCCAGCTTAATCAGAGGATTTATATATATATATATTTTTCAAACTTATCTAATTATCTTTTGCATGAATACCAAGGCTTGCTTAGGCCAAAGCACCTAGCTAATTAATAATTAGATTTGTTTATTTTTTTTTACATATATTTTTTTTATAAGGCATAAGAGTCTTTGTTTTTAAACCCTAAGTGTGTAAGTGTATTTAATGTGCATATTTCATCAAGGCAAATATCAAGACTAAATTACTTTCACAAATTTTCTTCCTATCCCTAAAAATCAAATAAGTTATCAGACTTTGACCAAGTATAAGAAATCCTAATTATGATTTTCCTATTCCTTAAAATTGACTTAATTTCTTACAAAAAATATATCAAAATATTGTTCTAACCTTTCAAAAAGTTTTTTTTGTTATATTTTTTTGTTGTTATATTAGTCATGTTAACCCTCCCCTACACTTATCTCATGCATTGTCCCTAATGTATGAAAGAAATGTATAGATGCATAAAATAAAATAGAAAAGAGGGAAGTTACCGATACACGGGGTCAAAAAGACCCATAGCCGTTTCATTTACCGGCACCGATTCCAAGAAAGGTTTAAGGCGTTGACCATTTACCTTAAAGTCATTTTCATTCTTGGTGTCACTGATCTCAACTGCACCGTGTGGAAACACGATTTTTACAACGAATGGCCCAGTCCATCTTGATTTCTATTTTCCTGAAAAAAGATGAAGCCTAGAATTATAGAGTAAGACTTTTTGTCCAGGGACAAAGGTTTTTCTTATGATGTGTTTATCATGAAAAATCTTAACTCTATCTTTAATGATCCTAGCATTTTCATAGGCCTCATTTCTTAACTCCTCTAATTCGGAAATTTGCAACTTCTGAAGGTCACCGGCCTTAGTCAAGTCGAAATCCAACTGCTTAATTGCCCATAAGGCCCGGTGCTCTAACTCAACGGGCAGGTGACAAGCTTTACCATAGACTAACCTATAAGGAGACATTCCTTGAATCGTCTTGAAAGCGGTCCTGTAGGCCCATAGGGCATCTACAAGTTTGATAGACCAATCTTTCCGATTTTGGTTCACAGTTTTCTCTAAGGTAAGCTTGACTTGTCTATTGGAACCTCAACCTGCCCACTGGTTTGAGGATGATAAGGTGTGGACAACTTGTGAGTTATGTCATACTTTCGCATAAGAGCTTCAAAGGATCTATTGCAAAAGTGAGTGCCATTATCACTGATGATAGCACGAGAGGTTCCGAAGCGTGAAAAAATGTTCTCTTTCAAAAACTTTATGACAACTTTGTTATCATTAGTTTTACAAGGAATGGCTTCTACCACTTGGACACATAATCCACAGCAACCAATATGTATTGGTTTCCAAATGAATTAGGAAATGGACCCATAAAGTCGATGCCCCAAACATCAAAGAGTTCTATTTCTAGAATTGGGTTGAGGGGCATCATATTTCGTTTTGAGATCCTTCCTACCATTTGGCATCTATGGCACGTCTTCTAAAATTCATATGCATCCTTGAACAAAGTGGGCCAATAGAACCGCTTTGTAGCACTTTTACAGCAGTCTTGCGGGGATCAAAGTGTTCACCGCATGCAAGTTCGTGACAAAGATAGAACACTCTTAACCTCCTCATCGGGAATGCATCTCCTAATAATTTGGTTAGAACAGTACTTAAAAAGATACGGTTCCTCCCAAAAGAAATACCGAACTTGGGATAAGAACCGGTATAAATCGTTTTTGGACCAATGAGACGGAGTTTGGTTTGTGACTAAGTAATTCACTATATCAGCAAACTAAGGTTCCCTAGAGATAGCTAAGAGATTTTCATCAGAAAAATCCTCATTTATGGGTAATTCATTGCATGGAGAATTAGGGATCCGTGAGAGATGGTCAGCAACGACATCTTCTACGCCTTTTTATCTCGAATCTCAAGATCGAATTCTTGAAGAAGGAGGATCCAACGAATGAGTCGGGCCTTGGCATCCTTCTTCATCATGAGGTACCTAAGCGCAGAATGATCGGTGAAAATGGTGGTTTTGGACCCTAGTAGGTAGGGACGAAATTTCTCTAAGGCAAACACTACTGCCAAGAATTCCTTCTCAGTCGTATTGTAGTTCAATTGAGCATCGTTGAGAGTCCTACTAGAGTAGTAAATTACATGCTGCTTGTTATCAATGCGGTGTCCTAGGACAGCGCCTAAGGCAAAATCAAAAGCATCGCACATGATTTCGAATGACTTAGACCAATTCGGAGCAGATATGATTGGTGCAGAAATAAGCTCTCTCTTAAACTTCTCCCAAGAATTCATGCATTCATATCGAAAGTGAAGGACACATCCTTAGCTAACAAATTAGTCAAGGGCCTAGCAATTTTACTAAAATCCTTGATAAATCTTCAGTAGAAACCAGCGTGTCCTAAGAAGGATCTAATGTCCTTAACGCATTTGGGCATGGGAAGCTTAGTAATACCTCAATTTTAGCTCTGTCCACTTCAATTCCTTTCTTGAAAATTTCATGACCCAAGACAATTTCATATTTTACCATGAAGTGGCATTTCTCCCAATTCAGTGTCAGATTTTTCTCAGCACAACGTTGGAGGACAAGTTCTAAATGGTGGAGACATTGGGTGAATGAATCTCCGTAGATGGAGAAATCATCCACAAAGATCTCTAAGAATCGTTCTATCATATCAGAGAAAAGACTCAACATGCAATGTTGAAACGTTGCTGGGCATTGCATAAGCCGAAAGGCATTCGACGATAAGCAAATGTCCCAAATGGACATGTAAACGTAGTCTTTTCTTGGTCCTCAGGAGCAATAGGGATCTGGTTATACCCCGAGTAACCGTCCAAGAAACAGTAATACTCGTGACCCGCCAAACATTCAAGCATTTGATCAATGAAGGGAAGTGAAAAATGGTCCTTACGGTTACAACATTAAGCTTCCTATAGTCGATGCAAACTCGGATCTTCGTGGGAAGTCGAGTTTGGACCAACTCTTTGTTCTCGTTTTCTACTATGGTGAAATCGGATTTCTTTGGAACCGCGTGGACAGGACTGACCCATTGGCTATCAGAAATGGGATAAATTATCCCATTATCTAAGAGTTTTACGATTTCAGCATGAACAGCCTCTTGCATTATAGGGTTTAACCTACGCTGCGGGTCTCTTTTAGGTGTGACATCTTCATTGAGATGAATGCGATGTTGAACGATGGTCGGACTTAATCCCTTTATATCAGTCATAGTCTAACCAATGGCTTCCCTATATTTTCTTAGAATTGCTTTAAGATCTTCTTCTTCCCCGTCATTTAAATGGGAGGCAATGATGACAGGAAAGGTCTCTTGTTCGCCTAGATAGACGTACTTGAGATGCGCTGGTAAGGCTTTCAATTCTAAAGAAGAGGAGGCTGGTTGGAAGGACTAGTCAAATTTGTTGGCTCCATTATTGGTGAAATAGGGTTTGAGGCCCAATTCACATCAGAATCTACAACCTGATCAAGATTAAAGTCGCCAGACTCTAACCCGAAGTCACACTCAGTTTCTAGCTCCAATTCTTCCCTATGTTCATGATTGGTCGCTAATGTTGCACATTTATTATCATATTCCCATACTTATTATAGAATAACTCTGCGTTGTCCTAATTAAATGATTTAATTTATTTGCAGGCCCATTCCTAAAGGAGAGTAAAGAGAAATGAGCCCAAAAGCCCACCAAATTCTGAATTAAATCAGAATTAATTCGAACTCAGTGAATCAGGGCAAAATCAGAGAGGTTGAAAACCGGTTGAGAAGAATCCTCCCAGAATCGATCAGTTGAAGCAAAGATCAAAGGCCATTTCGTCAAAATCCCGGACTTAAACTGCAAATCCAACTGAAGATAAAGCCAGAACGAGAAGCCGGGAAGCTCCACCAACAGGGTGTGACCACCTGGCCACACCCTGGCCGCGAAAACGCGGCCAAAGCCGCGTTTTCGCAGCTTGGTTAGAGAGTTAGGGGGAGCGTTTGCTCTCCCTATCTTCATACGCTCCTGTAGGTGGGGTTTGACTATAAATACTGGGATTTTCAGAGCCTCCGGAGGACGACCATGCTGAGATAAGATTTAGTCCAGTTTTCCATTTTGTAGTATAGGTTTTTGTTTTCTTTTTATGTAACTTTAATTTGTATGTAAGCTTAGGTTAGATTGAGATTCATGTAAGTAAGAGAGAGAGGCTTATGTTGAGAGTGACACCGATGTACCCTCCTCCTTTCTTCCATCGTTTCAAGCAATAAAAGGTAATACATTTTATGTTCTTCTTTACTTTTGTTTTCTTTTTCTTCTTTCTACTTTACCTCTTTTGGTTTTGATGAGCTTGCAAGTGAATCCAGAAGCATAAGTATAACAATGTCTGTGTGAGTGCCAAAGATAATTCATGGTGATGTTCTCCTCCTCAAGATCCGTATCACTTCATTCTTGCTCGTCTTGATGATATAATGCGAATGGGGACTGAGCTCGATCCTATGGCTTATGCGTTGAACGCCTCTGAAGCAACGTAGAACATGCAAGGGTTCTAGGTAAGTCATCAACCAAACTAGGTAAGTACTTTTTTAATCTTCTTTCTTTTCTTTTATTTCTTAGTTTAGATCACCAACACGATTTCTTTAATCACTCCTTTTCCATTTCTTTGTAAATAGTTGATTGGGAAGAATAGTGTGGTAGATTGCACAGATATTATGTCAAAGAGATAAGGTTTAGAATCAACCTTAGTGCTTGATCATTCCACAAATGTATTTCAAATGGTTAATGTATCCTTTCCAATCTCCGTTATAGCAAAGGCTATACCGGGTCGATTCTCCGGGAGAGCTTGCGATGGAAGCGTTACGGTTCGTAGTGAAGCAAGAAAACGAAGTATCTTCTTTGTTTTTAAGCAAAAGCAAAAAGCATGGAAAAGGAAATGGAAGAAGTTGTGGATTTGTGCATGATGGAAAAAGAATCAAAAGAACTTAAGAAAATTGTATTGCTAAGAAAGAAAGCTATTGAAGAAATCTTGGAAGAAAACTTTGGATGAGAAAGACCATGGCTAGCTAACTTTACCACTTCGCTAACTTACTAAGCTCAATGGTGATGCTTGATTGCCTCATGTTGATTCATTGGCAATAGAGATCACTTTGCTTGTTTGTTCAAGTACTTTACCGTTTGGAAGATGAGTGTTCCTTTAGGTCTTAGTTTGTAGCCTCATGTTGATTCATTGGCTCCCATGATAGATTATCAATGATGAACTCTAGGAGTGACACTCAAGGGATGCTAAGGAAGAAGATACAACATTCAATTAACATTCAAGACATAACAACAAATTAGCTTGAAGTAAAGAAGTTGTTCTACAAGTAGCATATATTTGGTGATCCATCTCCATGTTCCATCAAGGCACTTGTTCTAGACAAGGCTCTAAATGAGGCACACATGAGTCATATGGAGTTTGAACAAGCATTTACCAAGTGAAAGCAACTCTACTTCCTTGGAAAGCAAAAGAGATTCTAACAATGCAAGTATAGAAAGTAGCAATCACCCAAAGAGATAGAAGTTAGCCAGGTAAGTTGTTAGCTAGCCATGTAAAAGAGATTTAGCTATCCATTGCACAAGAAACAAAACAACAATTCATGATGTAAAGCAATAGAAGTAAAGCAATAGAAATGCACTAGAAGTAAAACAAGAAAGTAAAGCAAAGGAAAGCAACGTACTAGAGATTGTAAAGAGAAGAATGAAGCTTTGATTAATCCTTGCTTACAAGTAATGTCACCTCCTTGCTTACAAGCTTTCAACAACACTCTCTTTTCTCTCTTTGACAAAATCTCTAGGAGGAAGAAGAGGGAGACTAAAACCTAGAGAATACTAAAACAAAATATAAGACTTTCCCCTAATTTCTCCTTTCTCTTCTCTGCGCCCTCGTGCAAGCCCTGGTCCTGTATTTATAGGCCTCAGAGAGAAGCATCTAGAGCCCAGGTTGTTGGAGAGAAATCTGGGCCCTAACCACCCTGTAACTGCCGCAGATACGCGGGAAAGCGCGGCAAAATCTTGGCCGTTCAGGCCAATCTTTCTGTTACAGGTCTGTTACAGGTAGTTATCCACGTGATCTTCTAGAAATCTGAGCTGGCGCGTGGAACTCTCTTGATTCTGGATTCAAATTTGGGCTCTCTTTTGGGCTTTGAATTAATTCCCTTTAATTATTGCTAATTAAAGAGAATTTGGGCCTTTTCTTATTTAATATATGGACCTGCAAAAATAGAGAGAAAAGGATTAAAGATCATATTTTTATTTACAATATGCATGGTATGGAAGCGGTAAAATATGCAAATATGTATAACAATCAATAGTCATTCTCCATTTTTCTCCATCTTCTCCATCTATTGCTTTCTTTCTAACTTTAACCTAACTCTTTCTTTTTTATTTTCATTTCTTAAACAAAGAAAAACCTTCGTTTTTCTTCATAAAGATTTCAATACAAACTTTGAACGCTTTTATCGCTGACCCTCCTTGTGGATCACGACCCGCATAGCCACTTGCTATCGCGGTAGTATTGAGCACTTGCACATCTCTATTTTTAAGTTCTGAAATTCCGTATTTTGTGTGCAGATTCAAGCTTCAATCAAATTTTGGCGCCGTTGCCGGGGAGGGTAACGGTTTTTATTGAATTTTTGAACTAAAACGAATTTGTCTTCTCTGTTGCAGGTTACAGGGCAGGAAAGCAAGAAAAAAGATTGCAGTAACATGTAAGTGGTCTTGGGCCTCTGTTCCAGAAAACAGAGACCAAGTACCCTCTGAATTGCCGCGTTTGCTCGGCTCTAGCCGCGTTTTCGCGGCAAGGAAGAGTTCACTACTAACTGGCTTTTTGCAGGGCTGCTTGCGTTGCAAAATAAGAGTTTTCTGCAAACTTTATTTCTTATATGCCATCACCAGAAGCCTGCTAATAAACCAACAATAAACATTTGTTGAAAAAGTTAAAAAAAAATTGATTAGACGTTTGCATTTTAGGCACGTGTATTTTCAATTCATTTACTTTACTGTTGAAGAGTACTGGAGTAAGGTACTTGCGCATTGCATTTAGAATATGACTCATCTCTTGGTTGATTTACATCGCTTTGAGTGAATCTTGTTTGCATATCTTGTACACTTGCACAAACTGATCTTAAGGGCACCACCCCATAACGAGATAAGGTGGGGATTTAATCACCATTCCTTGGCCAAAAAATCAGATTCCAAGCACTCACTAACCCGAGCCTAACTAAAAATGAGTAGACGTTGGCCCTAGGGACATCTCGGACTCAATTAGGAGATTATCCTAAGGGGAAAGGTGTTGGGATTTGACTCCTGCAAAATCAGTGTTTAGGAAAGGGATTAAGGGCCGAAAGCCCGAAGGTTGGTGGTTATTTAATTAAGGAACATCTTTGACGGATAACCTCCTACCAATCTTGCCCTGACCTGGCTGATTAGCTTGTGGTCAAAGTCTGCATTATACCTCCCGTGGACAGTCAAACCAGTTAGGAGTCGTCTAGGTCATAGGTCTACCCTAACTTAGTTTAGAATTTTTTCTTTTTATTTGTTTGCTTATTTGTTTGTTTTTTTCCTGTGTTTGTATTCTATTGTGTGATATGGCTTATAATAACAATTTTTCCAATTTTAATAGTAATCCATATTACACACCGATCTCTTTTTCGGATATTACCACCCGGCATATCATAACTTTAACCAACCTAGTGTGCAGGATTGGTCTTATCCGAATCAATATAACCCATGCCCCCAATCTTATAACCGTAATTTCCATGCTAATTTCAACTCTTCACAGAGTCAATGGGGATTCACCTCCCCCGAGTCCAATTTTCAACCAACTTGTCCTCCTTATCCATCTTATCCACAATATTTCCAAGATTCATACTCAGTTCCACCAGTCCAAAATAGAATACCATCAATTTTGAAAATGAGTATGCGTGAGTCCAAACAAATCAAAAAATCTGATGGATTCACAATTTCACCACCATTCCAAGACAACACTTCATCTTTTCATCAAAACAATGAACCTATCAATTATGAAGAGATGCTTGACTCAGGCTCAAACGCTCGTAATCATGACATAGATATGATGGTCCAATCTCTACGTTCTCACCGTTTGACCAGTTCTGATGTCACTTACCATTCTATTAGAGCCGAAGAGTCACGTTGTTTTGGAAATCAAGGTTCCATTTCAGAACAATCATTTGAACTTGCCCAAACTCCAAATTTTGAAAATCCTATTGACAGTTTGGCAAGTTATCCCTTTCCTGAAATTGAACTTGAAAATGAATATGATCATGAACCTCAACTTAGTGATTCAATTCTACTTCCTGATTCAATAATGACTCCGGTGTTTTCACCTGATTTTCAATCTCTTTCCCGAGTCAACATTGGATCCTGTGCCAATTCATCATGAAATTGAATCACCCATCTTTGATGATCATATTAAACTTGACCAATTTTACACTTTTGAAAGTCCTATTGACAGATTGGCAAGTTCTCATTTTATGACATTGAACTCAATGAGAAATGTGACCTAGATTCTCAAATCTGTGATCCAGTATAAATTTCCGAATCAATATTGACTCCTGTTTTGTTACCGGACTTGAGTAATATTTTAGAGTCAGTTTTGATTCCCATACCTATCATTCTTGAACTTGAATCACCAATATTAAGTCATATTTCATTGTTGAAAATAAATGTGGACTTGAGTTTCAACTTCTTGACTTAGACCCGCTTCTTGAACCTATCTCGACTCCTGAACCTTTACTTGACTTAAGTCACCTTCCTGAGTCGATATTAGTTCATGTACTTTCTGAGTCCAAGTCAATCATTCTATCTTTTCACAATCCATTTTGGGACGAGGCGGTTGACAATTTGACTCCGAAATTAATTATGGAATTAGAAAATTAGATGGGGTCAAATATTTAATAAAATCATTCATGCATATATCATTTTAGTGGGTTATATTAGAGAAATTTCTGGTGGGTTCCTCCGAACCCCACGAAAAGTCGATTGGGCCGCATTTCGTGGACCAATCAGACCACCACCAGAACCACCACCTTAAGGTAACATTTTCCTTCCCTTTCTTCTTTTTCATGCATCTATGCATTAATTCATACATTGAGGACAATGCATGAGATAGGTGTGGGGGAGGGTTCTAACATAACTTAGGTTTTTCTTTTTATTAAAAAAAATTATTTAACATTTTTGTTACTTTTAAAAACTTTTTGAAAATAGAAACAATATTTTGACATATTTTTTGTAAGAAATTAAGTCAATTTTAAGGAATAGAAAATCCAAATTAGGATTTCTTATACTTGGTCAAAATAAGATTATTTGTTTGATTTTAGGGTTAGGAAGAAAATTTGTCAAAGTAATTTAGTCTTGATCTTTACCTGATGAAATATGTACACTTCATACACTTACACACTTAGGGCTCAAAAACAAAGATTCTTATACCTTATAAAAAAAATAAAAGAAAAAGAAAAAAATATAAACAAATCAATTATTGATTAGCTTGGTGCTTTGGCCTAAGCAAGCCTTAGTATTTATGCGAAAGATGATTAGATAAGTTTGAGAAAAATATATATATAAAAATTCTCTGATTAAGCTAGGTATTTGTGCCTAATAAAGCATAAGTATTCACGCCTAAAAGGGGTTCAAATAATAAAATCCTTAGTTTTGTGCCTTGTTTGCTCAAGTCCTTAAGTCCTTGGGGTGTTTTCTCACCTGGTGCCCTAAGACCGTTTGGTTTGGGAGTCATCGATTAAAGGCTCGTTACATGGGCAGATTAGAAAGCCTAATAGAACTAAGGAATAATACCACAAAAATATATATATAAATAAATAAGGCATAAGAGTTAGAGTTAATGAACCCTTAGTCAAAATTTTCACTATCACAAGGTGCATATGACTTAGGGTAAAATAATAGACTAGATGAGAAGTACAATTTGACTCCTTACTTTGATTGATAACAAATTTTTGAATAGAGACTAAGTTTAGGAATGAAAAATTCGGTTTTCCTATAACTTATATATTACTTAAATCTTACAATTATATTTCAAATATTTTTCTCTTTCAAAATGCTTTTCAAAAATACTAACTCTTTGTTCTCTTTCTTTATGGATTTTATGGGTGTAATCCACTGAAACCCTCACGAGACAAAATTCATCCTCTAGGAAAAACTAGAGGTTTAACGGCTTGTTGCACATGCTCAGTGCAATCGCGTGACCTGTGAAAGTGGTCTAATAATCCTTAGTATAGTGTTTTGCTCGAGGACGAGAAAAAGATATGTATGGGGTGTGATTAGTCGCTAATGTTGCACATTTATTATCATATTTCCATACTTATTATAGAATAACTCTGCGTGGTCCTAATTAAATGATTTAATTTATTTGAAGGCCCATTCCTAAAGGAGAGTGAAGAGAAATGAGCTCAAAAGCCCACCAAATTCTGAATTAAATCAAATTATTCGAACTCAGTGAATCAGGAAAAAACCAGAGAGGTTGAAAACCGGTTGAGAAGAATCCTCCCAGAATCGATCGGTTGAAGCAAAGATCAAAGGCCATTTCGTCAAAATCCCGGACTTAAACTGCAAATCCAACTGAAGATAAAGCCAGAACGAGAAGCCGGGAAGCTCCACCAACAGGGTGTGGCTGGCAAAGCCGCATTTTCGCGACTTGGTTAGAGAGTTAGGGGGAGCGTTTGCTCCCCTATCTTCATACGCTCCTGTAGGTGGGGTTTTGCCTATAAATACTGGGATTTTCAGAGCCTCCGGAGGACGACCATGCAAAGATAGGATTTAGTCCAGTTTTCCATTTTGTAGTATAGGTTTTTGTTTTCTTTTTATGTAACTTTAATTTGTATGTAAGCTTAGGTTAGATTGAGATTCATGTAAGTAAGAGAGAGAGGCTTATGTTGAGAGTGACACCGATGTACCCTCCTCCTTTCTTCCATCGTTTCAAGCAATAAAAGGTAATACATTTTATGTTCTTCTTTATTTTTGTTTTCTTTTTCTTCTTTCTACTTTACCTCTTTTGGTTTTGATGAGCTTGCAAGTGAATCCAGAAGCATAAGTATAACAATGTCTGTGTGAGTGCCAAAGATAATTCATGGTGATGTTCTCCTCCTCAAGATCCGTATCACTTCATTCTTGCTCGTCTTGATGATATAATGCGAATGGGGACTGAGCTCGATCCTATGGCTTATGCGTTGAACGCCTCCGAAGCAACGTAGAACATGCAAGGGTTCTAGGTAAGTCATCAACCAAACTAGGTAAGTACTTTTTAATCTTCTTTCTTTTCTTTTATTTCTTAGTTTAGATTACCAACACGATTTCTTTCATCACTCCTTTTCCATTTCTTTGTAAATAGTCATTCTCCATTTTTCTCCATCTTCTCCATTTATCGCTTTCTTTCTAACTTTACCTAACTCTTTCTTTTTCATTTTCATTTCTTAAAACAAAGAAGAACCTTCGTTTTTCTTCATAAAGATTTCAATACAAACTTTGAACGCTTTTATCGCTAACCCTCCTTGTGGATCACGACCCGCATAGCCACTTGCTATCGCGGTAGTATTGAGCACTTGCATATCTCTATTTTTAAGTTCTGAAATTCCTTATTTTGTGTGCAGTTCAAGCTCAATCAGTTCACTTGTTAAGTTCTCAATTAGGTTGACTTCAAATGTTTGATCCTCAAGATCGCGGGGTTATTTTCCTAGATTGAAGACATTGACTTCTCTAGTCATGTCCCCAAAGGTTAACCTCATGAACCATTCCTACAATTGATGATGGCATTGGCAGTAGTAAGGAATGGTCGTCCTAGGATAACAGGAGTTTGAGCCATATGATTGGAGTTGGATACAGGTTGTGTCTCCAGAACTATGAAATCGACAGGGTAAATAAACTCCCTACCCGGATTAGGACATCATTAATCTCCCCTTTTGGAACTTTTACTGAACGGTCAGCCAGTTGGATAGTGACTTGAGTTGGACTAAGATCGCCCAACCCGAGTTGTTGATAAACTGAGAATGGAAGCAAGTTGATACTTGCCCCAAGTCAAGAAGTGTACGACTAATCTCGGCTTGTCCTATTGTGCAGGCAATGGTGGGACTACCTGGATCCTTGTACTTGACAGGGATCAGATCCAATAGTAGCTCACTAATGTTAGTGGCTAAGAAGACCTTTTTTGGTACATTAGTCTTTCTCTTCTTGGTGCATTCCTTAAAACTTGCTTGGCATAGGAAGGGACTTGTTGGATGGCATCAAGAAGTGGCACATTTATCTTCACTTGATTAAATATCTCAATTATCTTGTCCATGTGTGGATTTTGCTTGTTGTTTTTCAGCCTATTAGGAAATGGGACTATAGACTGGTGCACCTGACTGGTTGACTTATCTTTTTCAGATTCGTCAGAATTAGAAGGATTTGGATTAGATGAGGTGGATGCTTGATTGTGGTTGTGCTGAATGGGGATTGGTTGGCGTTGACACTTGATTATCAACTCTCTTTCCTGACCTCAATATATGAACAACATTACATTGATTTAATGAATGATCCTCAGCCAAATGAGCTTGTTGAGAATTCCTAGGATTGGTTATTGGCTGACTAGGCAGGGTACCCTTCTGTCTCTCATTCTGTGGAGTGGCTAGTTGGCTCATTTGAACCTCTACCCTCTGTATAGTTTGCATGAGAGAATCTTAGTTTTTCATGTATCTTTTCATGTTTCTTTCAAAGTCAGTCATTCTCCTTTCTAGTTGAGGATTCTGGAAGGAGGATTGTGGAGCTTGGTTGGGAAAGTTTTGTTGATAGTTTGAAAAGTTTTGGGGATGGTTGGGAGAATTATTATGAAAATTAGAAAAGTTTGGTTAATGATTGGAAGAATTATTGGCATGATGGAAGTGGCTAACATGATTTGATCGTGAATGGTCATTGTTATTTTGACTCCATGAGAAATTAGGGTGATTTCTCCAGCCAGGATTGTACATTGGTGCGTAAGGATTATTGTTCGGCCTTGAAAAGGCCGCATTCATCGGTTCATGGTATTGTTGCTGAGCCTGAAACACAGGGCACTCCTCGAACACATGATTCATGGCTTGACAGTAAGTGCAGCCCGGAGTTGGAAATTGGTTTGGGCTGACTTGATTGACTGGACTTGGTTCCTTCGTTTCTAGAGCTTCCAGCTTTCTTGCTAGGTTAGCTAACTTAGCCTCATTAGCGATGGATGATTCGATAGAATGGAGACCTCCTTTTGAAGATATGGAGTTTGGATTCCTAGAGGTCTCACTAGTAGGTTCCCATTGGATGGTCTTTTCTGCTAGGTTTTCATACAAATCCCATCCTTCATTTTCATCCTTCTGCAAGAATCCCTTGGCACATACTTTCTAAGAGGGTTTTGGTAGAATAGTCTAAACATCATTAAAAATTTGGCATTGTCACCATTTCTCTATTCCATGATGTGAACATTGGACAAGGAGGTCTTTAAAGCGTTCAAAGTACCTCCAGAACGGTTCACTCGGTTCTTGCTTGAATTGCATGATTGTCTTCCTAATGAGAGCGGTCTTATGAATTGGATAGAATTTCTTCAAGAAGATCTTGATGAAACCATCCCAAGATGTGATAGAACCGGCCGCTAAGCTGTAAAGTCCTTTCTTTGCTAGGTCCTCAAGTGCGAAAGGGACAAATCTCAACCTAATAGCATCGTCTACAAGGTGTGGGATTTTCATTATTAGACATACTTCCTCAAATTCTCTTATGAAGAAGTAAGATGCTTCGGACTCTAAGCCATGAAACTTAGGGAGTGTGTTGATGAATTGAGGCTTGAGCTCAAAATTGTATTCACCAACCGATAGAAGTAGAATGCAAGATGGAAGTGAGGTTCTAATGGGATAGAACCTATCCTACAATGATATTGATTGAGCCATTACCGGATCCTGTCTTGTTCAAACTTGGGTAGTGATGTGTTTCTAGTCAACCTAGATGAATTAGGGTCTCTTGACCACACTTGCATACACAAACACAATCACAATCACAAACAAGTTTATCAATAGTCAACAAGAGTAATCAATCAAGCCTAATCTAAGGTAACCTTGACCTAGACAACTCCTAACTAGTTGATTGTCCACAGGAGGTATAATGGAGACTTTGACCACAAGCTAATCAGTCAGGTCAGGGTAATATTGTTGGGAGCTTATCCGTCAAAGATGTTCCTTAATTAAGTAACCACCACCTTCGGGCTTTCGGCCCTCAATCCCCTTCCTAGACACTGATTTGGCAGGAATCAAATTCCAACACCTTCCCCCTTAGGATAATCTCCTAGTGAGTTTCGAGATGTCCCTAAGGCCAACGTCTATCAGATTTTACTTAGGCTTAGGTTTGTGCGTGCTTGGAGATGGTTTGTGGGCTAAGGAAGGGTAATGACTTCCCCAGCTTATCTTGAATTGGGTTTTGCCCTTAGAGTTAATTGTGCAAAGTGTGCAAGATATAAAAAAGTAGCATTCAAAAGCAAATATCACCCAATAATGTTTCCTAAACTATATGCTATGCATACGTACCTTGTCTCCAGCTCTCTTCAACAGTAATTGTAAAATAAACGTAATTAATAAATGCCTAGAATGCAAGTCTAAACATTTTTTAAGCAATTAACAATCACTCAAATTACTGTTAGATTAAAACAGGGATGGTGGATAGCAGAATAGCAAGAATATAACGTATAAAAACTTAATTTTTTGCGAGCAATATGTCCTGCAAAAAAAAGTTTTAGTAGTCCAATGAAATTTTTAACTTTTGCAACGCAATTTCTTGAAATTCTGTTTCCTACTTTCGAGAGTAGGGGCACAGAATTTGCAAGTCTTCTCTTGCAAAGCTTGAATGCTAGATCTGAATCTTCAAGTCCCTGAAACAACACACCAA
Source organism: Agave tequilana (assembly GCA_038442645.1). NCBI lineage: Eukaryota > Viridiplantae > Streptophyta > Magnoliopsida > Asparagales > Asparagaceae > Agave > Agave tequilana. Next base: position 5,870 of record JAVJIF010025088.1, on the reverse strand, counting down.
ACTTGTTAAAAAACAAATACACTGTTCCCTCCCCAGCAACGGCGCCAAAAATTGATTGCTAAATTGAAAGAATAATCAAGAGTTAAGAAATTTACTGTGTAGCTTGTGGCTAACGGGTCGTGTCCACGTGGAGGAATGCGACGAAAGCTTTTCGGTGTTTCGTTTAATAACAAAGAATTGTGCTCGTTTTTTAATTGAAAGAGAATGGAAAGAAGGAATGATTAAAGAGAAATTGCAACTTTGGAGAAGGCTTTGGAGAAGGTGATTTAAAAGCTTGAAAATTGTTTGGTTGATTTTAATAAAGAAGAAAATCTGGGTTCACTATCTCACTACTCAACCGTTTATTCTTCTATTGAAATCCTTAGTGCCTCAACTTGATCATAGGCAAAACTTAAAATTGACTTTAGAAAGTTTGAAGTAAAGCATATAAGATGGTTGAAAAGTTCACTCTTTTCTTTAAGAAACCGTTTTGAATCGAATGTTAAATCATCAAGCGCGAAGAAGCAAGTATGAAATAAAAACAGTTCAAAAAATGTTCTTAAAAGAAGTAGGAGTTTAGAGATCCGAACCCTCCTCATGTGCCTTCAAGAACACTTTCAGAGAAAGGCTTTAAATTAGGCATGCAAATGATTCATTGGGTCTTTTGCATTAAAATCAGAAGAGAAGAAGAATTGGAGAGAGGTACAATAGTGAGCGCAGAAAACCGATTTAGCTACTCATAGGAAATAAGAAACAATGCAAGTAATTAAGTAAAACATACCATAAAATGAGTAGAAGAATGGAGCTCGACTCTTGTATTGATGTCACTTCAATCTTCAAGTTACAAACACTCAATTCCTCTCTCTCACAAGTATTTGTACTGAACTACAAATTGTAAAATAAAATACAACTTTTACACTATCTAACAAAGAGCCTAAATCCTTAAAGAAATAACAAAAATTCTTATCCTAGTCTTCGCTCCATTTTCAGTACAAAACCCTAGCTTTTTTAGGCAAAACTCAGAGGGCAGGGAGTGAGGAGATAAGGGGAGCAAACGCTCCCTTATCTCCACAACAAGCCGCGGATCCGCGGCTTGGGCCTCGGATCCGCGGCCTGGATGTGGCCAATTGGCCACATCCAGGGGAGGATTAGTTGGCGTGAATTTGTCTTCCCTTTTGTCTTGCTGGATTCACTGTTGCAACTCCCAGATTTAACGAAATGATCTTTGATTTGTTGGCTTCAACCACTTGATTCAGGGAGATTCATTTCAACTAGTTTTTAACCTCTCTGATATGCCAAGATTTGCCCTGATTCCTTGATTTCGAATTTATTCTGAATTAAATCAAAATTGATGGGCTTTTTGGGCTTGTTTCTCCTTTCTTTCTTTTAGCAATTGGGCCTACTGTTGATTGAGATTTCCTGCACACAAAATATAATATTTTAGTTTTAAGAATATGATTTGCAAGTCTCAATTCTAATCCGCGGTAGCAAGGCTATGCGGGTCGTGATCCTCAAGGAGGACTGCGATGGAAGCGTTAAGCAAGTTTCTCTAAAGTTTTTATTTTTATTAGTTAAGTTAGAAAGGAAGTGGTATTTACAATGAATCGGAAAAGAAAGAATTGGGAGATAGTGATTTAATCTACAAAAATAAAAGAAGAAAAGAAAGAGAAACTAACCTTGGTTGGAGAAAATATGTGAAAACCTAACACTTTCTACCTTATTTCGGAGGCATTGAACGCATAAATCATGGGATCGATCTCAGTCCGCTGTTCGCATTAGATCATCAAGCCTTGGGCAAGTATGAATTGATACGCCTCGAGGAGGAGAACATCTCCATGGAATATCGTTGGCACCACCAAGATTTGTTATACTTGTGGTTCGGTAATCGCTTGCATGCTCATCAAAGATCAACAGAAATAAAGTAGAAAAGAAAAAGAGAACAAAAAGAAAAGTAAAGCAATGACATAAATAAAAATAAAAATTACCTTCATTACTTGATACAATGGAGAAGAGAAGCATACATCAGTGTTACCCTCATAGCCATCTCCCTCTCTTGAAAATAAAAAGAGAAAATCTAACCTAGAAGAAAAACCCTAAATCCTAACTTTGGCCCTTTGCTGGACGCTGGACGCTTTCTGTGTTGCATCTGCTGGGGTATTTATACGAGTTGGAAGATGTAGAGTCCTAGTACACTCTCACAAAAAATCTTATCTCCAGACTTGTGGACTTATCCATAGAAGTTCAAATCAAATCTGTCCTGCAATTTATATCCTGTTGATCACCGAATTGGATTATCTACGGACTGAATTGGAAAGTTTGATCAACATAAGAGTTATAGGGCTTCAAGTCTTCTTTCTGGAGCATTTTGAATCATTAGATTTGTATATCTGTAGCAAAAGTTTATGATCTGAATACTAAACATGCACAGTCTGAATCCGAATTTATCTTTAAACTCTTTCCTGCAAGCATTTAGGGTTGAATAGAAAGTCTATCCTTCCCTCTTCTTTGTATTTGCAACTTTGGCCCTTATGTATTGCACTTTGACAATTGATATTTGCACTTTACACCTGGGCTTCAACTGTGGGCTTTTGGGCTTCATTAAGCTTTATTTATTATAAAATAAGAACTCGAGGCCTGCACACAAATAAATCACCAAATATTAATAATGTGCAGAATTAAATGAATATGAAAAAAAATGTGATGGTAATGTTATGATAAAAATGCATTTTTCACTACCAATCACACCCCCACACTTATCTTTTTGCTCGTCTCGAGTAAAACAAAAGAAAAAGAAATTAATCTAACCTAACTCACTTTCGTAGAATCACGGTTGCACTTAGCACGTGCACAAGCCGTTAAACCTCTAGGTTACCCTAGAGGACGAGTGTTGTCTCGTGAGGGTTTTCAGCGGATTGCACCCACAAAATCCATAAAAAGAAAAATATTTGAATTATATTTGAAGAGACTAAGTAGTCTATAAGTTTTAGGATCCTCATTTTTATTCATTCTTAGACTTAGTCTTTATAAAGTAAATTGTTTTCATTTTAGGTAAGGGTCAAATTGAACTTCTAATATAGTCGTTTTTCGTTTACCAAAATCATATGCATCCTTATGAATTTATACTAGGAATTCCTTAACTTGGACTCTCATGCCTCTATATATACATTTTTTTTCTTTTTTTTAATAATATGTATAACGCATCTAATTCTTTTTCGTATAAGCATTAAGGCTTCTTGAGGCCTCATACCTAACTAATTGACTATTAGATGTGTTAATACATATATAAGTAATTTTTCCTTAATTTTCCTTAGGCTTTCTAATCCACCCATGTAACGACTTAAAGTCGATGACTCCCAAACCGGTTGGCTTTAGGGCACCAGGTGAGAAAACATCCCGCGGACTCAAATTCGAGTGAATAGGCCCCAAAAACTAAGGACTTTATTTTATTTACTCACCTTTAGGCATGAATACTTATGCTTCTTGAGGCACATGTATCAGCTTAATTGGTGATTTTTTTTTATTATTTTTTTTTTATATGAGGCACAAGGTCTTTGTCTTAGAATCCTAGATATGCATTTGGTATGCACATTTCATTAAGGTAAAAATTAAGACTAACTACTTATTCAATTCTCCTCCTATACTTAAAAATTCAACAATTTATTTATTTTGACCAAGTTTTTAGAAATCCCTAATCATGATTTTCCTAATCCTTAAAACTAACTTAGGTTTCTTTCAAAAAAAAATAAGTCAAAATACTGTCCTTTTTATATCTAATTTTTTTTTAAATTTTTTTTTATTAGCAAATTTTGTTAGTGTCTACCTATGTTAGTATGTTAGTAAAGCCCACCCCCCACTTATCTCATGCATTGTCCTCAATGTATGAACGAATGCATATATGCATGAAAACAGAACAGGGAAGGCGGAGTTACTTAGGGTGGTGGTTCCGTTGGTGGTCTAATTGGTCCACGAAATGCGGCCCAAACAAGATAACGTGGTAGTTCACGGACCTACCTTTATTGACCTCTTTTTTATTTACATATTTACAGTCCCCAGAATGAATAGGATCATGGAGATCCTCTCATGAAACTTTCTCCCTTTACATGACCAGTCCTGGAAAATCATCACAGAGTCATGGTATATACCTATGTCCACAAAAGAATGTGACTTGGTAAAATGGTTGACTTGGACTCAAGAATGATAGGTTCAGGATCTAATACCGACTCAGGAAAGAAACTCAAATCAAGTAAAGGTTCAGGAGTCGGGCTAGGATCAAGAAGTGGTCCAAGTCAAGAAATTGAAACTCAAGTCTACAATCATTTTCCCACAATGGAATGTGACTCAATGTTGGTGATTCAGTTCAGGAATGATAGGTGTGGGAATCAAAACTGACTCTAAAATATTACCTAAGTCGGGTAACAAAACAGGAGTCAATAATGATTCGGGAATTTGAACTTGATCATAGATTTGGGAATCTAAGTCACATATCTCATTAGTTTCAATCTCATAAAATGGGAACTTGCTAATTTTTCCATGGGACTTTCAAAATTGCACAATTGGTCAAGTTCAATATGATCATCAAAATGAGTGATTCAATTTCATGATCTATGGGTATGAGAATAAATGTTGGCTCAGAAATTGGTTCAATTGGGTAAGGATACTGGAGTCAACATAGATTCGAAGATGGAAACTGAATCGCAAAGTTGGGATCGGGTTCACATTCATAGTCTAATTCAATCTCATTGAAATTAAAACTAGCCAATTTGTCCAAGGATTGGGATTGAGCAAGTTCATATTGATGTGATGAAATGAATTTTGATCAAGGTCTTCTAAACAGAATGTTCTTGGTTCCTATCAAGATGCTCAAGAATGTTTGAAAGTCTATAAATTTGATCATTCATTGTATCTTGCAACCGATCCACTTTTTCTTCTAACCCATCGAATAGATCATGGAGGACTGAAAACTTGTGATGTGGGAAAAGACGTATATGAAGATAATGGTTGAACAGGTGGTTGACCATATGGCTCAGGGGTGTTGAATCCCCATTGACTCTGTGAAGAGTAGTGATGATTATTCCAATCTTGTTCATAGTATTGGGACTGGGCATGTAATGATTCGGATAAGACCAATCTGGCACACTAGGTTGGTTAGAGTTATGATATGCCGGGTTGGTAATATCCGAAAAAGAGGTTGGTGTATAATATGGATCCTCATTAAAATTGAAAAAATTATTGTTATAGGCCATATCACACAAAGCAAACAAAGAAAAAACAACAAAAAAGAAAATTTCTAACCTAAGTTAGGGTAGACCTAGACCTAGACGACTCCTAACTGGTTAGACTGTCCACGGGAGGTAGGGTGTAGACTTTGACCACAAGTTAATCAGCCAGGTCGGGGCAAAGAGTGGTGGGAGGTTTTCCGTCAAAGACGTTCCTTAATTAAATAACCACCACACTTCGGGCTTTCGGCCCTCAATCCCCTTCCTAGACACTGATTTGGCAGGAGTCAACTTCAACACCGTTCCCCCTTAGGATATCTCCTAATTGAGTCCGAGTGTCCCTAGGGCCAACGTCTGACTCAGTTTTAGTTAGGCTTGGGTAGTGAGTGCTTGGGATATGATTTTTGGGTTAAGGAAGGGTGATGAAATCCCCACCTTATCTTGTTAATGGGTTATGCCCTTAAGATGAATTAGTGCAAGTGTACAAGATAAATAATAGAATTCACTCAAGCAGAAAATCAACCAAGAGATGAGTCCCTATTCTACATGCAATGCGTACGTACCTTGCTTCTCCAGCACTCTTCAACAGTAAATATAAGTAATCGAAAGACACGTGCCTAATATGCAAACGTCTAATAAATTTTTATTTTAACAACAAATAATTTACTGTTGAAT
>JAVJIF010025087.1:0-48551 GCA_038442645.1 Agave tequilana | reverse complement strand
AAACTAAAAATCTGGGAATCGGTCAGCGGCACTGGTCGACACCGGTTTGAAGATTTTCAATTTAATTCAGGAAAATTCCAGAAAATCATAGAAAATCTAAAATATTGAAAAACGATGTTTAAAACTGAAATCGGTCAAATCGGAATAGCGAAAAGACTAAATCGAGTAATACACTAGGATCGGGTCCTCAGTTCAGATTAGGGGACTGTGAGTCCGGGAATCCGGATCCAAGACAAAACGTTCATATAAACAATTCATAATACAAAACAAATACAGGAAGCAAATCGAAAAAAATACGATCAAAAAATCTGAATACGCAACTAAGTACGTATTCCGGGAGCGGGGTGTTACAATCCACCCACCTTACAAAAATTGCGTCCTCGCAATTTCGATAAGGGGCAAATTGAACACAAAGAGGACAAGGCGGAATTTATACCAATTAAGATATGAATCACTGTGGGTAGGGCTCTCAAGTTGACTGAGCAATAATCAGAATATAGACATCCTCTGCACTTCCGGCTGTATAAATCTTCAAACAATGCCGAATAATACTGACTGATAACACAGCTTTGCAATAGAATTCCCGCCGTACTGCATACTTAATATCACTTTGAGAATGAGCCAGAATACTGAAGATAAAGAAAACCCTGATAGTCCTGAGCATAATAAGGAAGACCGATAATTGAGAATTCCGAATACCAGGCATTGATCACTCCGAAGAATATAGCCAATAATAGAGAATAACTGTAGAAAAACCTGAATACCGATACCGACTTCTGAAAGATAACCTGGCCGTGTATCAATCCTAAGAAAACCGAACTTCATAGAGTTGGCCAAATAGATCACATAATCGCTTCATTTAGAACCAGCCACTACCCCTCTAGTCTATTCATATCTTAAGTTGGTATAAAGGCTTCGAAAAACCAAAACAGGGAAAGATGGAAGGGATTAGGAATCAAAGGAAGAATGATCAAGAAAGAATAGATAACTCTGCACTTGTAGTGGAATGTATAACCAGAACTCTGTATTCCAGTTGCAAATTTCTTTACCATTAATTTGCCGTCTGGACGTACTGAGGACGTAGAGCCTAGGCTCTGATACCACCCTGTAACGCCCCGATCCTGGCGGGTACGGAGACGTTACTGCGACGTATATACGCAGGTCAGAAATACCCTCACGTATATACGCTAAGCATCAGTACAGGCAAGAATCAGAGTACGGAAGCAAGTGGTGCATTATACATTCCAACATATGAGTACAATTACAAGTTATCACCAGATGTGACAAATATTACAATAATATTACATCACTGATATGCGCAATTGCGAGATTACAAAGAGATGTACAAGTATGAACAGTACACAGGCACTCACGAGTTCACAAAAGGAAAACTCGAGAGGCACACAGGGGGGCCTGGAAGGATAGAGCTCTGGACGATCTGCTGGAGATCCACGCTACCGCTGCGCCACTCTGATCAGCAACTGGGGGAAATCCACACACTCCAAGCTCCAAGACCTGGACATGAGAATCCAGGGGAGTCAGATAGAACTCCCCAGGCGAGTGGTGATACGAATGCCAAGTGGCGAGCATAGGTAAGCATGTAGGAGCAAGTAGATATAAAACAAGTGATATCAAGTAGGAACTACTCATGGTATGATAAGATAAGAGAAGGTAAAGAGATGAGAAGTAAAGTAGATAAGGCACCCAGATATCTCCTAAACTAACATAAAACAGATAAAACTGATAAAACCGAATAAAACCGATCACGAGCAAAACCGATTGTACAGGCTTAGGTCACGGCCCCATGAGATTAGTACCTCGAAGGAATAATCCAAATAAGGAAACCCTCATCTATATACCTTTATCCCATGTCACCATAATCCAAGCACATACAACACGAGTACAAAACGGCACAGCAAATTGTATATTAGCATCTTATTATAATTAGAGCCGTCTAAGTTTCAGGCTTCAGTATGTGTCCCATTCCACATACTTTCACTCACAATTTATATAGCAAGTTATTTGGAAACTGATAAAGTTCGATGAATCATGTTTCGGATGGGCCCCGTACATGCCCGGGACAACGGTTCAGGAGTATCCGATGCTGAGCCGGAACGTACCGCTAGGTACCGGAACTTATTTACGCCCGAACAGGAATAGAGTATCGCAGATCCCATAGAAATAGGCCTAGGGCGTGTGCATACTCGGCAGGAATAATCAGGAGTAGGGGTGCCAGCACACCCACGGAATCCCTGGTGGCCGCCAGGTGATCCCTCAAGTATGTGGCCACGCGCGGCTCGATAAGACCACCATAAACATGATTAATCAGGGCCCATCAGTTTCCCCCAAACCGGGTACAAGTTGTCTTCTAATAATTTAATATGTGATTATCAATTTATGGGAATAGCAGGTACAAGACATGATCAGGAGTTCAGGAGTACATGAGTACTGTAGATTCAGGTAAATACAGGGCATGGATAGAATAGTAGCTGAGCACAATCAAGCGGAGCTAAGCAAGCTGGAGTGTACAGACAGCAAACAGTATTTAACACTGGAGCGTCTGGCAAGGTTACCGGGACAACTCGGCTTAAAGTGCGAGTAGAAAATCCGGCAGCATCCCGCCTAGACGAATCTAGTGGTAAAGCGCTGAACGCTGATCATGATAACTAGGCGGAGCTGAGAAACCTGACGATCCCAATCACTTCCCTTTCGAGATAGTGAGTGACCAGAGGCTGAAGGCTGAGAGACCTGACGATCCCAATCACTTCCCTTTCAAGATAGTGAGAGACCGGAGGCTGAAGGCTGAGAGACCTGACGATCCCAATCACTTTCCTTTCGAGATAGTGAGAGACCGGAGGCTGAAGAACGGAGAGACCTGTCGGTCCCAATCACTTCCCTTTCGAGATAGTGAGTGACCGGAGGTTAAGGGGTCCGAGTACGCTCGGGGTTTAAGCGCACTCTCGGTGGCTACTAGCCATCCCAGGAGTGGGCAGAAACCCAGAGTCCAATCGACCACGAAGGGTTGGCCACGCATGGTATAAAGCAACAAAGTACATCACAGGCATGGTATATGTACAAGAATCAAACTACCCTAATACAAGCATTCGTCACAGAGCAATACATGTCCAGTCATTGGCACTCAGCCATACACAATTACAGGGACTCAGCCCAATACATAATACATGAAAACATGGAGTAAAATACATGTCGACCCGACAAAGTGGGGAAACCCAAATGGAGGCGAGAGAGCGAGGACACTCGCCTAAATCACCGGAAATGCCGAAAAGTCCGAAATCCATGGAACTCGCACACGTGCCAAAAATATAATAATATAAAAATATTTAGAGAGAGAAAGTGAAGAGGAGGGAGAAAGAGTTAGAGAGAAAACCTAGAGAGAGAAGGATATGGAAGGAGAGAGTGCCCAGGGAGACGCGGGGTTTTTGAGAGTGAGACGCGGGGGTCGCAAAACGCGGGAGTCGCGTCGCGCAGATGCCACAAACGCGGGGTTCGAGACCCGCGTTCAAATCAGGACACGAGGAGAACGCGGACGCGGTCGTGGGTTCCGCGTCGCGTTAGCACGAGGAGATCACAGACGCGGGTATTAGCTCTGCGTCGTGACGATACAATAACGCGAAGGCCGCGTTAAAGAGGTCGCCTGCACGCGGGGGTGAGATCCGCGTCAGCAAATTACAGAGGAGGAGGGAGATCTAGGGAGAGAAAGGGGGAGATCTAGGGAAGAAAATCTAGAGAGAGAAAGAGAGAGTTAGAGAGAGAAACTGAGGAGAGAGAAAGAGAATGAGGAGATAGAGAGGAGGGAGAAAATTCAGGTTCAGGAGAGAGAGAGATTAGGTAGAGAGAGAGAAGGGAAACAGGAGAGAGAGAGAGAGAGAAGAAACAGGGGCTGCTCACGCAGCCCCTCTCCACGCGAGGAGGGCCCACGGGGCCGTGGGCCCTGGAAGACCTGGCCGGCCCTCTACCGGCCAGGGGCCTAACCGGCGGCGGTCCTGGCCGCCGCCGGCGCCAACAAGAAGGGGGAGAGAGGGACATCAAGGGGGAGAGAGAGAGAGAACGGAGAGAAAGAGAGAGGCTGGCCGGCCTCTGGTGGCCGGCCAGGCGGCTGCCGGCGGCGGCCCTGGCCGCCGGTGACCCAAACAGAGAGAAGAGAGGGAGAGAATAGAGTGGGGGGCAGCAGCCCCCCTCTAGGCACGGCCAGGCTCTGCCAGGCCGTGACCTGGCCGGGCCTTGGCCTCGGCCAGGCGGCCGCAGCGGCGCCCAGGGCGGCGCCGGCGCCGCCGGAGAAGGGGTGGCGCGCGGCCACCCCAAGGAGGAGAGAGAGAGGGAATAGTGAGAGGGAGAAGAAAGAGAAAGGAAGGAAAAAGAAACAAGAAGAAAAGGAGGAAGAAGAAGAAGAAAAGAAAAAGAAATGAAAGAGAAAAAGAAAAGAGGAGGAAGGAGATGGCCGGAGCGGGGGCTCCCCTCGCCGGAGGAGATCACCGGAGTAGATTGCCGGAGGCGGCGGTCTGGGCGCGGGCTTGGTCGTCGGCCACGCATGAAGAAGAAGAAGAAGAGAATGGGGAGAAAAAGAAGGGAAGAAGGAAAAAGAAGTGAAAGAAAAGGAAAAAGAAAAGAAAAGAAAAGAAAAGAAAAAGAGAAAGAAAAAGGGAGATTGATGGGGATGTGATGGGGAGGTGACCGGGCCCACGTGGGCTAGGTCGGCGGGTGGAGTCGGTGGGAAAAGAAAGGAAAAGAAAGGAAAAGAAAAGGAAGATTCAAAAAATAATAATATTATAATATAGTCGCGAAAAATCGACTGTTCCAGAAAAATCCCCAAAAATACCCAGAGGTAGAAAACGTCATCCTGAGGAATAATATGAAATCGGTTTTCAAAAATAAAATCCCATTTCGAATTAAAAATTCGGAAGTCAACCGCCGATACCGGTCTACACGGGTCGGCCGGATTTCGATAAATTCTGAAAAATCTCAAAAAAATGTATTAAAGAATAAAATATGATTTTAAGAAGTAAAGTGAAAGCGGAATTCAGAAATTCAATTCCGATTGTAAACTAAAAATCCGGGAATCGGTCAGCGGCACTGGTCGACACCGGTTTTGAAGATTTTCAATTTAATTCAGGAAAATTCCAGAAAATCATAGAAAATCTAAAATATTGGAAAACGATGTTTAAAACTGAAATCGGTCAAATCGGAATAGCGAAAAGACCAAATCGAGTAATACACTAGGATCGGGTCCTCGATTCAGATTAGGGGACTCTGAGTCCGGGAATCCGGATCCAAGACAAAACGTTCATATAAACAATTCATAATACAAAACAAATACAGGAAGCAAATCGAAAAAAATACGATCGAAAAATCTGAATACGCAACTAAGTACGTATATTCGGGAGCGGGGTGTTACAGATATGAATGATGCTTTGCACAATATAAAGAGAGAGAGAGTTGAGAGACAATGGATCAAACGCAAACACAAAGATATATTTCGAGGTTCGAGCCCCTAGCACTACGTCCCGCCTTCACCGAGAAGGATTTCTAATCCACTATCTTGTCCACCGAGGACTCCCACCGAGGGAACCTCCACCGAGGAGGATTTTTACAACAAGGGAGTACCGAACTCCTCTCTCAAACACCGCCTCACAACCGAGGGGTAGGCCCGTAGCCAAACAACAACCAATACCTCTACCGAAGAGGGTTTACAAATCAAACTCCACCTCTCACTAGAGGGAGCAAACCACAATCTCAACCTCTACCAAAGAGGGAGCAAACCAATCACCCGATCAACCTCTACCAAAGAGGGATACAACAAAAGTAAGGGTGTTTACAACAAGTGGTTTCTTTCAACCACAAACAATCTCTCTTTCCTCTTTTCTACAAAACAAGATCCTAATAGAATAGGATAGATGATAGCTCAAGTGTAGAAAACTAAGTGTTTTGATCAATGAAATACTCTTGGGAAAGTACCAAATAGATATTGAAATGAAGAACAATAAATCAATTCCCAAAAACCTATTCCTTTGAAAATAACAAAACACTTAAAACAAACAAAATGAATTTTTTTGCTCTTTAAACTCTTTTGAAAACTTCTTTTTAAAACCAGAGAGTAGGGGAAAATTAGCTCAGAAAATCTTAGCCAATGTAACACCCCGCTCCCGGAATACGTACTTAGTTGCGTATTCAGGTTTCTCGATCGTATTTTCGATTTGCTTCCATGTTTGTTTTGTATTATGAATTCTTATATGATTGTTTTGTCTTGGATTTGGATTCGTGGATTCGGAGTCAACCTTAATTCGAACCGAAGGCCCGATCCTAGGGTATTACTCGATTTGGTCATTCTGGTATTCCGATTTAACCGATTTCAGTTTTGAACATCATTTTCCAATATTCTAGATTTTCTATGATTTTCTGGAATTTTTCTGAATTAAGTTGAAAATCTTCAAAACCGGTGTCGGCCAGTTCCGTTGACCGATTCCCGGATTTTAATTTACAAACGGTTTGGAATTTCCAGAAGTGTCTTTAGACATTATTTCTTAAAATCCTATTTTCTATCCAAATGCATTTTCTGGAATTTATCAAATTTTATTAAAATCCGGCCAATCCGGTGTATACCGAGATTGACGGCTGACCTTATGATTTTATCTGGAAAATGAGATTGAATTTCTGAAAACCGAATTCACCAAAAAATCATTTTATAATATTTATGATTTTTGAGAATTTTTGGGAAACTTTTCAAGTTACTTTATTTTTGGACCTTTTCCGGAGTTTTCAGTATTTTCCCAGTTACCGAGGAGATTGCCCATGTATTCCACTTTGTCTTTTCCCCATTTTCTCTCTCCTTCTTCAAACGCGGATCTCACCTACCTGGGATTCTGCATTTATGTGAAGATCCTCCCCATGTTGCATTTAATACACTTCAGATCAAATCCCATCAAGTATCATGACTTTCTCTCTCCTCTGTCAAAACGCAGCCTTCATGCTTTCCCTAAACGCAGCTTAAATCCCTGCGTTTGACCTATTTTCCCTAAACGCAGGAGAGTGCTGCGTTTGAGAGGAAGAAACGCATGATTCCCCTCTTTTGTTGCCTTTGTTTATATGGTGTGCAACATTATTTTATCATCCTTCTCTCTCTTCATTAAATGCTACTCTTCCAAAATGTCTCCTCCTTGATATTCCAACCCTTTCTCATCATTATAACCGGCCAAGTGGCCAAGAGAGTTACCTAACCCCGCAATTTTGCAAAAACCCCTCTCCTTTATTTATTTGCATCACCTTCTCAATCAAAATCCTATAAATACCCCTTCTCCTTTCTCTCTCTTCATTTTTACTTCTCTTCTTCTTCTTTGCTTCCTGCAGCCTCCAACAGAGAAGCCACCAAGAGAGCCTCCTCCTCTTGCTTCCTTGTCCACCATCTCCACCTCCATATACACCACTTTAACCACCACCAAGTATACCACCTTCAACCTCTCTCCATCACTTTGTGAGAACCGGCCACTCCTTTAGATTGGGGCCGCGTTTCTTCTCCGGCGGCAAGACTTAGGGCCGGTACCCTCCTTTTGGATTGGGACCGAACCTCCCTTCGTTGGACGCAGCAAGGATCACCTTAGGCGAGTGATCTCGCTTTTCCCTCTGATCTCCTGCTGGTTGTGCGAGTGCTTTTCCTCGCCAAAGACTTGGTTAACTTGTATATGCATATCAAATAGATCACAACTCTTAAAACTGTTTCTGCTCACTGCTTTACAGTATTAGTCGACTTGACCCCATCGTAAGTCGACTAACCCCTTGAAACGCAGCCTGATTTCTGGTGACGCAGTTCTATGAGTCGACTACCCTATTGACCCAGTCGACTAACTCTTCTCTTGAGACGCAGTCCTTGAAACGCAGGCTCCTTTAGTCGACTTGCCCCTTGCGTCCAGTCTACTAACTTTTCTTCTGGAAACGCGGTTCTCTGAAACGCGGACTTCTCTAAGTCGACTGCCCACTGTTCCAAGTCGACTAACGCAGCTCCCTTCAAACGTGGCTCTTTGAGACGCAACCTTGACCAAGTCGACTAACCCAAAAGCCCTAGTCGACTAATCCTCTTCTTGAAACGCAGTTCTCCCAGACGCAGCCTAGCAAGTCGACTTGTCTCTTATCTACAGTCGACTAATTCCTCTTCAAGTCGACTACATATTCTCCCTAGTCGACTAACTTGTGCTAACTGTTGTGATTGATCACTTCCTTGAATATGGACTTTATCCTCGGGACTTGTATTATATATTATGATATTTTCATGACTGTTACCTGCCAATTATCATCATCCTGTCATGCTATCACTTGACACCCAGCATGATCTACTTGACTTGTGATTATCATGTTATGGAAATCTTGCCTTGTTATCCTGTATGGAACTAAGTGCCACACGGAACAAAGTGCCACACCATACTCGGTGGGGGCCACCTCTTGAATCTGTGGGGGCCACCTCTTGAATCTGTAGGGCTATTTCCTGTCATTCCCGTAAATTGATAATATTAAAAAGGGCAACTTGCACGGGAATGGGAGGAAGTGATGGATGCCGGTATGATGCCTTGCTTATAGTAATGGAATAAAATACTGACGGTTCGTGTTAGTGGGATTTAAGGCCCACAGGAGATGCGTGTTAGGGGGACTTAGGGCCTCCAAACTGGTCCCGGGTGTACGGGAACTACTATAAGAAGTGCTATCAGTTCTCCATCTGCTTCCGGTAACAACCCTCGGCTTGCTTATATATGGATGTATGTGTGTCGGGATGTACACCAGGACACATACCTAGATATATGGGTCAGACGAGTAATAATAAAAGACTCCTGTTATGCCCGTTATGGACTCCTGTTATGATTCCTGTTATGATACCTGTTATGATTCCTGTTATGATACCTGTTATGATTCCTGTGATGATTCTGGTTATTCTTGTTATGTACTCCTGTTATGACTATTGTGTGATTTGCAACTCTGGTTCTATGTGCTTGGATCATGATGATATGAGATAAAGGTATATAGATGAGGGTTTCCTTGTTTGGATTATTCCTTCGATGTACTAGTCTCATGAAACCGTGACCTAAGCTTGTACAACGGTTTTGCTCGTAATCGGGTTTTATATCAGATTTCCTGTTTTATCGTGATTATGTTATGCCTGTTCATACCTGCTATACTTGTATTCTAACCCCCTGTCTTCTGAACTTGATATCATTTGTTATATATACACTTGTGCTCATCCTGGCTCGCCACCTGCTTTTACTTCACCACTCGTCTGGGGAGTTTCATCTGACTCCCTGGATTCTCATGTCCAGGTTCTGGAGCTTGGAGCCTGTGGATTCTCCCTGTTACTGGAGCAGAGTGGCGCAGCGGTAGCGTGGACCTCCAGCATACCTTCAGAGCTCCATCCTTCCAGGTTCCCTGTGTGCCTCTCGAGTTTCCTTGTAGTAAACTCGTGAGTGCCTTTTATACTGATCACCCCTGTACATTTCTTGTATTCTCGTATTTGCGCCTATCAGGTGATGAAATATTATTTTGATATTTATCACCTCGGTGATAACTTTGTAATTGTACTCATGTGTTGGAATGTATAATGCACCACTTGCTTCCGCATTCTGATTCTTGCCGGTACTGATGCTTAGCGTATATACGCGAAGGTACTTCCGACTTGCGTATATACGTCGCAGTGACGTCCCCGTACCCGCAGGATCGGGGCGTTACAGGTTGGTATCAGAGCTTAGGCTCTTACTTCCTCAGTACGTCCAGACGGCAAATTAAGGGTAAAGAAATTTGCAACTGGAATACAAGAGTCCTGGTTATACATTCCAACTACAAGTGCAGAGTTATCTATTTCTTGATCATCTTTCCTTTGATTCCTAATCCCTTCCATCTTTACCCTGTTTTGGTTTTTCGAAGCCTTTGTTTCCACCCTTGTCCTCCTTGTGTTCAATTTGCCCCTTATCGAAAATTGCGAGGACGCAATTTTTTGTAAGGTGGATGGATTATAACACCCCGCTCCCGGAATACGTACTTAGTTGCGTATTCAGGTTTCTCGATCGTATTTTTCGATTTGCTTCCATGTTTGTTTTGTATTATGAATTCCTTATATGATTGTTTTGTCTTGGATTTGGATTCGTGGATTCGGAGTCAACCTTAATTCGAACCGAAGGCCCGATCCTAGGGTATTACTCGATTTGGTCATTCTGGTATTCCGATTTAACCGATTTCAATTTTGAACATCATTTCCAATATTCTAGATTTTCTATGATTTTCTGGAATTTTCCTGAATTAAGTTGAAAATCTTCAAAACCGGTGTCGGCCAATTTCGTTGACCAATTCCCGGATTTTTAATTTACAAACGGTTTGGAATTTCCAGAAGTGTCTTTAGACATTATTTCTTAAAATCCTATTTTCTATCCAAATGCATTTTCTGAGATTTATCAAATTTTATTAAAATCCGGCCAATCCGGTGTATACCGAGATTGACGGCTGACCTTATGATTTTTATCTGAAAAATGAGATTGAATTTCTGAAAACCGAATTCACCAAAAAATCATTTTATAATATTTATGATTTTTGAGAATTTTTGGGAAACTTTTCAAGTTACTTTATTTTTGGACCTTTTCCGGAGTTTTCAGTATTTTCCCAGTTACCGAGGAGATTGCCCCATGTATTCCACTTTGTCTTTTCCCCATTTTCTCTCTCCTTCTTCAAACGCGGATCTCACCTACCTGGGATTCTGCATTTATTGTGAAGATCCTCCCCATGTTGCATTTAATGCACTTCAGATCAAATCCCATCAAGTATCATGACTCTCTCTCCTCTGTCAAAACGCAGCCTTCATGCTTTCCCTAAACGCAGCTTAAATCCCTGCGTTTGGCCTATTTTCCCTAAACGCAGGAGAGTGCTGCGTTTGAGAGGAAGAAACGCATGATTCCCCTCTTTTGTTGCCTTTGTTTTATATGGTGTGCAACATTATTTTATCATCCTTTCTCTCTCTTCATTAAATGCTACTCTTCCAAAATGTCTCCTCCTTGATATTCCAACCCTTTCTCATCATTATAACCGGCCAAGTGGCCAAGAGAGTTACCTAACCCCGCAATTTTGCAAAAACCCCCTCTCCTTTATTTATTTGCATCACCTTCTCAATCCAAATCCTATAAATACCCCTTCTCCTTCTCTCTCTCTTCATTTTACTTCTCTTCTTCTTCTTTGCTTCCTGCAGCCTCCAACAGAGAAGCCACCAAGAGAGCCTCCTCTCTTGCTTCCTTGTCCACCATCTCCACCTCCATATACACCACTTTAACCACCACCAAGTATACCACCTTCAACCTCTCTCCATCACTTTGTGAGAACCGGCCACTCCTTTGGATTGGGGCCGCGTTTCTTCTCCGGCGGCAAGACTTAGGGCCGGTACCCTCCTTTTGGATTGGGACCGAACCTCCCTTCGTTGGACGCAGCAAGGATCACCTTAGGCGAGTGATCTCGCTTTTCCCTCTTGATCTCCTGCTGGTTGTGCGAGTGCTTTTCCTCGCCAAAGACTTGGTTAACTTGTATATGCATATCAAATAGATCACAACTCTTAAAACTGTTTCTGCTCACTGCTTTACAGTATTAGTCGACTTGACCCCATCGTCAGTCGACTAACCCCTTGAAACGCAGCCTGATTTCTGGTGACGCAGTTCTATGAGTCGACTACCCTATTGACCCAGTCGACTAACTCTTCTCTTGAGACGCAGTCCTTGAAACGCAGACTCCTTTAGTCGACTTGCCCCTTGCGTCCAGTCGACTAACTTTTCTTCTGAAAACGCGGTTCTCTGAAACACGGACTTCTCTAAGTCGACTGCCCACTGTTCCAAGTCGACTAACGCAGCTCCCTTCAAACGCGGCTCTTTGAGACGCAACCTTGACCAAGTCGACTAACCCAAAAGCCCAAGTCGACTAATCCTCTTCTTGAAACGCAGTTCTCCCAGACGCAGCCTAGCAAGTCGACTTGTCTCTTATCTACAGTCGACTAATTCCTCTTCAAGTCGACTACATATTCTCCCTAGTCGACTAACTTGTGCTAACTGCTGTGATTGATCACTTCCTTGAATATGGACTTTATCCTCGGGACTTGTATTATATATTATGATATTTTCATGACTTGTTACCTGCCAATTATCATCATCCTGTCATGCTATCACTTGACACCAGCATGATCTACTTGACTTGTGATTATCATGTTACGGGAATCTTGCCTTGTTATCCTGTATGGAACTAAGTGCCACACGGAACAAAGTGCCACACCATACTCGGTGGGGGCCACCTCTTGAATCTGTGGGGGCCACCTCTTGAATCTGTAGGGCTATTTCCTGTCATTCCCGTAAATTGATAATATTAAAAAGGGCAACTTGCACGGGAATGGGAGGAAGTGATGGATGCCGGTATGATGCCTTGCTTATAGTAATGGAATAAAATACTGACAGTTCGTGTTAGTGGGATTTAAGGCCCACAGGAGATGCGTGTTAGGGGGACTTAAGGCCTCCAAACTGGTCCCGGCTGTACGGGAACTACTATAAGAAGTGCTATCAGTTCTCCATCTGCTTCCGGTAACAACCCTCGGCTTGCTTATATATGGATGTATGTGTGTCGGGATGTACACCAGGACCATACCTAGATATATGGGTCAGACGAGTAATAATAAAAGACTCCTGTTATGCCCGTTATGGACTCCTGTTATGATTCCTGTTATGATACCTGTTATGATTCCTGTTATGATACCTGTTATGATTCCTGTGATGATTCTGGTTATTCTTGTTATGTACTCCTGTTATGACTATTGTGTGATTTGCAACTCTGGTTCTATGTGCTTGGATCATGATGATATGAGATAAAGGTATATAGATGAGGGTTTCCTTGTTTGGATTATTCCTTCGATGTACTAGTCTCATGAAACCGTGACCTAAGCTTGTACAATCGGTTTTGCTCGTAATCGGGTTTTTATATCAGATTTCCTGTTTTATCGTGATTATGTTATGCCTGTTCATACCTGCTATACTTGTATTCTAACCCCCTGTCTTCTGAACTTGATATCATTTGTTATATATACACTTGTGCTCATCCTGGCTCGCCACCTGGCTTTTACTTCACCACTCGTCTGGGGAGTTTCATCTGACTCCCCTGGATTCTCATGTCCAGGTTCTGGAGCTTGGAGCCTGTGGATTCTCCCTGTTACTGGAGCAGAGTGGCGTAGCGGTAGCGTGGACCTCCAGCATACCTCCAGAGCTCCATCCTTCCAGGTTCCTGTGTGCCTCTCGAGTTTCCTTGTAGTAAACTCGTGAGTGCCTTTTATACTGATCACCCCTGTACATTTCTTGTATTCTCGCATTTGCGCCTATCAGGTGATGAAATATTATTGTGATATTTATCACCTCTGGTGATAACTTTGTAATTGTACTCATGTGTTGGAATGTATAATGCACCACTTGCTTCCGCATTCTGATTCTTGCCGGTACTGATGCTTAGCGTATATACGCGAAGGTACTTCCGACTTGCGTATATACGTCGCAGTGACGTCCCCGTACCCGCAGGATCGGGGCGTTACAGCCAAAATCCCAAAGAAATGGAGTTTTTATAGGCCAAACAGAAAACTAGCTGTTAGGCTGATCTGTTAGCCTGACAGGCTTGCGGTCGACCGGCCGGTCGACCGCCAACGGTCATATTTATGACCGTTGGGGCTCCCGGTCGACCGCCCGATACAGAGAGCAAAGCTCTCTGGTCCGGTCGACCGACCGGTCGACCGGCCCATGTGTCTGCCAGACGTGCACAAGGCTGTGCACGTCGGTCGATCGCTTGGTCGACCGGCCCTTGGTTCGGTCGACCGTGCGGTCGGCCAACCGTGCGGTCGGCCAACCTGGCCTGTCAGTCACTGTACTGGGTCAGAAACTGGGGTTAAAAATATTTCTAATAATTCTTTAAAAACTTCTAAAAATCCCCAAAAATAGTTTTACCATTTTGCAGTGATATATAAACTTGTGATAAACATTTCAGCTCAAATATCAAGCATATGAAACCATTTTTGTGTTTTAGCATTTTTACCAAAAACCAAAACATGTATTTTATCAAACTTGGATTTTTCAATAAGGAAATCTGATTTTTCCTAAAACTCATGAATAGGCATATTAAAATAAGTTTGTCTAAGATATGAAACATGTATGTATATCAAACACATCTAACATACATAAAAACCATTTAAACTTGTTTTGATCAATTTATTCATGAAAACAAATATCGGTTAAACTAAAAACGAAAAAACCATAAAACGTGTGTGTGTTGTGCACTTGAGCATATCAACTATTCTAAACTTTACACATGGATCTAAAACACACAAACCTAAACTAGGATACCTAAGTCTTCTTGACGATCTTCAATCTTCAAGCCGACTCGATCCCAAACGTGATCCACCGAGTGCAAAGGTATGATCTTGATGCTCGGGCACTGGAATCACCATGTGAAAGCTTCTAAACACCTCTTGTTGAAGCAATCACCAACTAATATCTTGCTCAATGATCTGAAACTAAAATCACAAGATTATTAGTAAACATAACTACATGAGTTAATCATCATCAAAATTAGAGAGGAAGGCCTCCGGGCCAACAATCTCCCCCTTTTTGATGATGACAAAACTCATGGAGTTATATATGCATGGATTAAAGTTAAGCTTCAAAGAAGCTCCCCCTTAACTCATGCATAAACAAATAAACAATAAATATGCAATGAATGTACATAAACATGTATGCATCAACATGCATAAAACACATAAACATGCATAAACACAAATTGTTCTCCCCCTTTTTGTCAATCATCAACAAAGGGGTAAACAATCAAAACAAAACAAAATCTTATCCCCCTTTTTAATACAAAGAAAAAATCATCAATAGGGGGTAAAAGCAAAACCAAATCAATAAATTTTTCTCCCCCTTTTTGTTCGAAACAATGAATCAACAAAAGGGTTAATAAAAACAATGTTCTCCCCATTTTTGTCTAAAACAAAAACAAAACCAAATAGGGGTGACAATCAATTAAGGTACCAATTGAAAATATGTCAAAGTAGCATCTTGATACCAATTGAAAGTAAACATAGGTCAATAAATAAATGGTATATGTTATATACATTCATGAAGAGGAAGACGCTAAGTTAACTTCCCTACATACATGTATTACATGAAGAAAGGATGACAAGCCCTAATTCACATAACACATAATATGCAATGCATAAGAGAAGATGTAAAGCTCCCCCTACACACGTGTATCACATAAGAAAAGATGTCAAGCTCTTCGATACAAGATACACTCAACATGAATCTATATGTAGAAGAGATGTTAAGCTCTCCTTGCATATAGGCAATACAAATCAAAACTTTTGTATTTATTTTTAAACAAAATTTTGAGATACCAAATTAAAAACATTCAAATAAACATCTTGATATCAAAAGAGAGTATTTTTCTTTTTAAGCCATATAAACAATTTAAAATTGTGATATCATATGCTTAAAATTTTTATTTTCTATCATAAAGTAAGGGAACAAAATACCAATTGAAATATGAAAATCGAATTTTCTCCCCCTTTATGAAATACCAAATAAAACAATGCGTAGGCTCGAAATAAGATACCAATTGAAAATTGAATCAATTGAAACAAAGTTAAAACTCAAACTTTAGCATAAACAAAATTTTGTGCTTAAAGATATAGGGATATAATAAGCACAAATAAAAACATATATATGTATAAAAAGTTTAATACCAATCGAAATTGATACTATTGGAATTGAAATACATACATACATACAAACATATATGAGTATACAAGAAAGGTCAAAATTGATACCAATTGAAAGAATCCAATGATACCAATTGAAACAACAATAATATCAAAGTATAACTCATATAACCTATCCTCCCAATCATGTTCAAGTTTAAAATGATTTTCAATATAAAGCATACATGAGCATGATCGCCCATCCATCCGCCCGTGGAAGGTAGGGGTTTTCAAAAATAGGTTTGAAAAATAAAGTATGTTTGAAACACTCTATCATAATGAAGAATACCGTAACTAGTTATATGAAAAATTTGTAAACTAGTACGAAATCCTTCAAGCAAGGAATAAAACAAAATTATTTTTCATGAAACATGAAATCCACATGATAGTCAACACTCTAATTCAATGAAGCATAAATATGACTCATGAAAACAAAACATGAATAAACATGAAAGGTGAGTGTACAAATATAATGTGAAGAACATGATCATGAAAGTATTCAATTTAGCTCAATATTTCTTGAAACAAGAAAAAAACTTATTAATCTTCAAGGTATATGTATGTCCTATACAAACTAAAGTATACATACATATCCAAACACAACGAGTCCACAAAGATATATGCATTAAGGCACGTGGCTCAAAAGGATGTATATGTATAATAATAGCTTGGATAAAATAGACATATACATGAAGTTTAAACATAAACACATGAAAGCATAAATGAAAAGCTAAGTTTTCATTAAAACAAATGTCATTTCAAGATATATGTATGATTTATCAACACAAGAAGTATACATACATATCCCTAAACACAATTGAGTCCATAAATAAAGATTCGCATGAAAAGCAAATGACTCAAGGGGTATACATGTATATCTTAAAGTTTGGCAAAATAAACATATACATGAAATGAAAACACATAAACATAAAACAAATCCAAAAATAGGAATACAAGTTTAAAATGCATGAATCATCAAAACTAGACTATACTAACACATCTAATGGGAACAAATAAGCATTCAAGCCTAAACATATATAGATTTATTTGTGACCCACTATATGCACAAGTGTATACCTAGTTTTAATAAAAACTAACATTTAAACATATATTCTAAACATGAAACATCAAAAACAAAATAAAAATCATCATGATAAAGCTAAACATGATTTCTATGTAAATTCATATGTTATTAGATTCATGATGTACATGATAGCTAAACTATGGTGAGAACACAAAATAATAGTCCATATTAAACATGGGTGTCTCAAATACTATACATGTATGTCAATGGTCTAATAAACATGGTATTTACATGATAATCACTAAAAAATAAAACATGCTATAAACAATGAAATTGAAGGCATGTAAACAATAATAAGGAGTTAGGAATCGTTACTAAAACCTAGAAGGCAACTCTCCTTGTCTCCAAAACATGGTGGTCCTCTCCACCAAACATCCCTTGAAAGTGATGCATCCAAAAGGGTTCTCTTTAAGCACGGAACGCATCCACTCCAAGGTACGTCTACTCTCACGTCATGTGAGAGCCCACACCTACATCATAAACAATAGGGGTGGTCTTTGGTACCCATATCCTTTTGGGTCCAAGGGGGTTAGTACCTTCTCTAACCCAAACAAAATTATTTGCTAAATTAGAAACATGTATACGATCATAGCAAAATTTAGCAAGGTGGCCCTTACGTCCACAATGTGTACAAGTGTACACATGAGCATACAAAGTGTGATGGTGTCTATGAGGAGCATGTGTATGCCGTGGAGGGTGTGCATGAATAATAGGAACTTGTTTCTTTCGAAACAAGAATTCCAAGCGTGTATGGCTCTTGGCACATTGGCTCAAAGTGGAGCCCAAACAAACAACCTTCTTCTTAAGCATGGATATATCATTATCAATCAAAGAAGAAGTGTGGCATGCAATAGGTGAAGTGTGTGATACTACCCTATCATGGCAAACATGTGAAACAATATCATTTTTCAAAGATTTATTTTTATTTAAACAAATTTCTAACTCTTTTGAAATAAAATCAATTTCTCTTTTTAAAGAATCATTTTCTTTTAAAACAAAATCAATTTTTGAAGTTAGAACTTTATTTTTCTTCAAAACATCACAATCATTTTTATTCTTCAAAAATTCATTTTCTTTTAGTGCAAGATCAAGTTGAGATTTCAATGAATCCCTCTCATTAGAAATCTCCACCTTTTCTTGCAAAACCATCTCAAGTTTTGAAAATAAATCCTCTTTTTCTTTATTAATTTTACAAGTTTTCTTTTCAAAACCTTATATTTTTCAAGGAGGTTTTCATAAACAATAGACAACTCTTCATTCAAAGCATTGGCATCCATATAATCATGATCATCAAATGAAGAGCTAGCACTATCTAGTTGAGTATCCGAATGTACCTCAAGGGAGTCATTCCCTTGGATCATATAGCATTATTGTGGCTCGGATTCTCCACTAGATTCCTCCTCTTGTTGGATTGGCATTTGAAACTTGGAGGTGGTGGTGGTTGTCAACATGTTCCACACTGCAAATGCGGAATCAAAGTTAGAAGCAAGCATAAGATATTCTTTATTTAATGTGCTTCTAATAGCCTCAAGGGCTTGTGCATTGGCCCCTATATGCTTGCTATCACTAAGGTAAGATTCCTTGGTAATGGCAAGGTGAACTTTATATCCTAGGGTTTGTAAATAGATGGACATCTTAGTCTTCCAAATAAGAATGTTGGAAGGGTCAAACATAGGTGGGGTCATGAAGTCCATGGGTCCAAACTATATGTGTGCAAACAAGCAAATGCAAATGTAGATTAGCAAACAAAGGATCTCTCCTAGGATGTTAAGCCTAAGTATCGGAGCGTAGGCTCTGATACCAATTGAAAAACACCTAGAGGGTGGGTGAATAGGTGTAAATGCTAATCTAGATACTAAATACGGAAGCTAAAACAATTTTGCAACACACTTAATACAACCAACAAGTGTAGCCGAATTCCCCGTGAAGGGCTCTGGACTAACTCCTCTTGATTCCCCTAGATAAGGGTTGAGGTGCTATATGAAGCTCTTGTGGTTAAGTATAAGTGAGGCATACACACAAGCAATCCAAGCATATAAGAATGAGCAATATGAAATAATGCAAGGCAACACAAGCAATATGAATGATATGAATGATGCTTTGCACAATATAAAGAGAGAGAGTTGAGAGACAATGGATCAAACGCAAACACAAATATATGTTTCGAGGTTCGAGCCCCTAGCTCTACGTCCCCGCCTTCACCGAGAAGGATTTCTAATCCACTATCTTGTCCACCGAGGACTCTCACCAAGGGAACCTCCACCGAGGAGGATTTTTACAACAAGGGAGTACCGAACTCCTCTCTCAAACACCGCCTCACAACCGAGGGGTAGGCCCGTAGCCAAAGAACAACCAACACCTCTACCGAAGAGGGTTACAAACCAAACTCCACCTCTCACTAGAGCGAGCAAACCACAATCTCAACCTCTACCAAAGAGGGAGCAAACCAATCACCCGATCAACCTCTACCAAAGAGGGATACAACAAAAGTAAGGGTGTTTACAACAAGTGGTTTCTTTCAACCACAAACAATCTCTCTTTCCTCTTTTCCACAAAATAAGATCCTAATAGAATAGGATAGATGATAGCTCAAGTGTGGAAAACTAAGTGTTTTGATCAAAGAAATACTCTTGAGAAAATACCAAATAGATATTGAAATGAAGAACAATAAACCAATTTCCCAAAAATCTATTTCCTTTGAAAATAACAAAACACTTAAAACAAACAAAATGAATCTTTTTTACTCTTTAAACTCTTTTGAAAACTTCTTTTTAAAACCAAAGAGTAGGAAAAAATTAGCTCAGAAAATCTTAGCCAAAATCTTAAAGAAATGGGGTTTATATAGGCCAAACAGAAAACTAGCCGTTAGGCTGATCTGTCAGCCTGACAGGCTTGCGGTCGACCGGCCGGTCGACCACCAACGGTCATATTTATGACCGTTGGGGCTTCCGATCGACCGCCCGGTCGACCGCCCAGATACAGAGATCAAAGCTCTCTGGTCCGGTCGACTGGCCCATGTGTCTGCCAGACGTGCACAAGGCTGTGCACGTCGGTCGACCGCTCGGTCGACCGGCCCTTGGTTCGGTCGACCGTGCGGTCGGCCGTCCTGGCCTGTCAGTCACTGTACTGGGTCAGAAACTGGGGTTAAAAATATTTCTAATAATTCTTTAAAAACTTCTAAAAATCCCCAAAAATAGTTTTACCATTTTGCATTGATATATAAACTTGTGATAAACATTTCAACTCAAATATCAAGCATATGAAACCATTTTTGTGTTTTAACATTTTTACCAAAAACCAAAACATGTATTTTATCAAACTTGGATTTTTCAATAAGGAAATCTGATTTTTCCTAAAACTCATGAATAGGCATATCAAAATAAGTTTGTCTAAGATATGAAGCATGTATGTATATCGAACACATCTAACATACATAAAAACCATTTAAACTTGTTTTTATCAATCTATTCATGAAAACAAATATCGGTTAAACTAAAAACCGAAAAACCATAAAACGTGTGTGTTGTGCACTTGAGCATATCAACTATTCTAAGCTTTACGCACGGATCTAAAACACACAAACCTAAACTAGGATACCTAAGTCTTCTTGACGATCTTCAATCTTCAAGCCGACTCGATCCCAAACGTGATCCACCGAGTGCAAAGGTATGATCTTGATGCTCGGGCACTGGAATCACCATGTGAAAGCTTCTAAACACCTCTTGTTGAAGCAATCACCAACTAATATCTTGCTTAATGATCTGAAACTAAAATCATAAGATTATTAGTAAACATAACTACATAAGTTAATCATCATCAAAACTAGAGAGGAAGGCCTCCGGGCCAACAGTTAGTTGCACTAGAAACTTTATTTAAGTATTGCTAACAATCAAAAAATCTTTTTGTCATCAATAATCTCTATTGGGCATCATTAAATCAACTTTAAATTAGAACTCACAATTTATTGATCTACTAAATTTACTAGTTAAAGCAACATTAAGATCTATGATTTTTTTTAAGATTACATAACCTATGCTTCTCCTATCAGTCTCAGCCTGTAGGAAGTGATCTCTATCTCTAGATGTATTGTTAGGTTATCTCCTATCGGTCTCTAACCTAACCATCTATAAAATTATGGCCATTAAATATTAAACTTTAAAGCAAAGATAGAATTAATTTATGTATAATCTTCATTAGAAAGCCTACGCCTAAGCCCTAGCAAGTAGAATTTAGCTCATGAAGGAAAGTAATAAAGCATGATTTTATAATGAATAAACATAAAAACAATGCTTAAGAAAAAGAGAAAAGAAAGAACCAATTTAAATCCCTTTTTTTCTCTGAACCCCTTCTTCAAGAATCAGCAAATAATAAGAAAATCTAAGCTTTATTCAAAGAGAGAGTCTCCAAATTTATATCTCCAAAATTATGATATAAATACAAGAGTATGCAGGCTTATTTATAGATCTCATAAACCTAAAAGGCCAACTAAGAATTCCTAGAATTGATATTTAATTCTAGAAAGATTTTAAAAGATTATATCATCAACCGACTGATTAGGACGACGGATCTGTCATAAAATATGATGTTTTTTTGCCATCAAATGCAATACATCTTCGATTCTGAGTCGAGAAACAACCGGCGCAAGCGCTACGTGTGCTTTGACCAGTCAATGACGGATTTGTCGTGCGGACGATATTTTCACCGTAAAAATATGGCCAATGCTTTTGGATTTTTTTGCCTTTTCTGTCTGATGATTATACTCTACTGGGATCTCTGGTTTGCAACTGGGATCTTCGTTTATCCATGTTTTCTTCTCTGCAACTCTTCTTTTTAAGCATTTTTTAGTATTTTTTTCAAAATCTACACTTGACTTCAAATCTGTAAAAGTCATAAACAAAACTACTAATGCAGCATTAAAGTGGTAAAAATAGGCATAAAAAGGGTATAAAATATTGATGTACGTGATGCTCATCACATATCAAGAAAGAGACTCTAGTTTGAAAGAATGTTTAAATTCTTGTAAAGCATATATTAGATTTGATTGCTAAAGCTTACACACATACACCATAGTTTGATACTAGTTTTTAAAGATCAAAAGTATCTGAGTTTCAGTTTAGCCGGTTTATAATTTTAAGTATATCATTTTTCAGAAAATCAAGTTTTATTTCAAAACAATTGTGAGTAATATCTCAAAAATAATTTCACATGTTTATAATATGTGTTGATTTTTAATCCCACATATTTTACACTCAAATGTATTAATAAAACTTATTTTCGTAGAATTTATAGAAATTTATTTGGATTTAAAATGAATTTTAAAAAGAAAAATAAGTTTTGTTTTTGGCCCTCCACCGATCGACCGGGAGGCTGACCAGTTGTGTCACAAGCCATTTGGCTTGTGCACATGGTTTGATCAGGCAGTCGACCGGGGTGCATACACTAAAAGAAATATGACCATTGGTAACGAATAACATCCGTCACTAAATGGGTAAAACTGCCACTTTTACCTTTAGTGACAGAAATAAATCTGATACTTTAGGGGACGCCACCAAAAGTTTAGTGACGCCTGCGGTGACAGATCGAAGTTATCACTTTTGCCATATAAAAGGTGACGGATTTTAACTACAACAAAAGAAGATAATTTGTCACCATATTTGACTATTTTTTTAAATATGTAACAGAAATAATCCTTCACCCTATTTATAAGACTGTCACTCTAATATTTTGTGGTAGAATTTAAAATGACATGCAAGTAAATGTATTTATGGAAATAGAGATGGATTAAGATCATCATCATCATCATCATTAAAATGAAAGATATAAATCATCACAAAAGTGTCTCCGTTTAAAAATAATATTATAATAATCATATTAAATTTAGCAATTGCATCACTTAAAATCTGTTACGTACACACACACACACAAAAAAAAAAAAAAAAAAAAAAAAAAAATCACTCTTTACTACTTATGAGGGAGTACAAAGATTACACAACAATATATTAAGTATAACAAAATGAAACATCTATTAAACAAGTTAAGCACAACAATATGCACCATAAGCATGCACATATATATTAAACTTGTATTTACATCAAAGAGTAACATTGAAAAGAAATATTATTATAACAAAAATGAAATTTAGATAACACTGAAATTCAATTAAAATAAACTTAACCAACGAGGAATTGTGATACATGAAACAATAAATTATAAAACTAAGGAAAAGGAGTGATATAAATGTTCAAACAACAAGTAAATATAAATCATTTTCCTACGAAACAGAATAAAAAGAGAAAACAAGACAGTAGTGCACTGATTCCCCAAGCCTTCAAGTTGTGGACAAGTCATTGATCTTGTACACACAAAAGAGGACAAAAAGAAAAGTCAAAAGCTAAGATTATAAATGATTTAATTTTTTGATTAATTTTTCTTATCATATTTATAAGTCTACAATTACATAAACTAAAGATCGAAATGTTAATATGTATACCTCTGATATGGCCTCAGATGCAGTTGGTTGCATTTGAGAGTACATAACATGAGACATCTTGCACATTTCAACTATTTCTTTTTCTTCGTTCTCATATTGCTTTTACAATGTGACTATCTCCTCCTGCTAAGCATTATATGCTTCTCGAAGACGTTGTGCCTCCTCTTTTTCAGCTTGTGCCTCTGCCACTTGTGATGCCAAATTAGGAATTGCACCTCTACAAGAGCCAAAAACAAATGTTGGGGTTACTTCACCTCCAACTCCTCGTACACAACCGTGAGAATCTGGTCCTATAACTTGGGCAAGGATATCATCTCGACGAGCAATCTTGTCGTCCGTGCTAGCAGGTTGAGCTTGCTGAAGCTGTTTTATTTCTTCCTACACATAATACCCAAATTTCATCCGTGCAAAGTAGTATGGTTCAGTAAAGCATCAAAATTTCTTTACTCATCAAAATAAAAAGTTTGTAATTAGCTTCCGAGACTATAAAAAACTTAAATTTTTTTACATGCTTCGTCGCTGACCGCTTTTTGTGTACCACACTTAATTCGTAGGTGGCAAAATAACTCATTCCTGGAAGATGGAGTTCCATTAGGTGATACTTCTGCTCAAAATAGAAACAATTGAAAACCAGAATTATATCATAAGCAATATATTATAATGGTTAAACAAAAGCACTTTATATAATTTTTCATTGAAACTATCAGCTCCTCGTGCAAACGTGCAGAGTCTTTGAACCTTCAGTATGAGTCATGTCATTCTTTTCCCGATTGATTTTACTTATAGCCTATTTCAGGGAGAGAAAAAATAATAAAGACATTAGTTCTATAATGTTGGGAAACATGAAGAATTAAATGTGAATCTTTGAGTTGAATTACAACGAGACCCATTGATAGAATCAGTTGGATAATAGTTTGAGTGTTTTCTCCTTCTATTGGGTATGAAGGTGGTATATTCACACGTTCAATTCTGACTTCGAATGAATGAAATATTCAATTTGCCTAAATCAAAAGCCAAAAAGGGACTAAAAGTAGCTAAAAGTATTTAGTCCCACCATTAGACATGGGATGGAAGTTTGAAGTATTTAAATAGAGAAAAATGAGAATAAAGGGTGTGCCCTTTGGGTACTTTAAGTTTTCGCACGCGATTAGGGGGAAAGCATGCCCGCGCGCGCGTCATCGCCGGTGTCGGAGCCAGAGCCCGGAGCTCGGGTTTGGGTTCGGTTTCGGGTTCGGGTTCCCTACCCGGTCCGGTTCAAAAAAGGGTTCCCTACTCGGTCCGGTTCTTTTTGAACCGAACCTCACGAGTATGGTGTTACAGTGGATCGCCCCACTCTGCTTTACGGACCCGCGCAATGGCTGATAGAAAATCGCACGCGAACCGTTGCAACGGTCTGTGTGGTTCCTGTCTGGAAAGATCCGTTGCAACGGTTCAGACCGAAACGTTGCAACCGTTCGGACTCCAAAGTACGATTCTGCTCTTCCCAGAACGTTATAAATAGCGCTCATTTCTGCCATTTTTAACACACAGAAAACACACAGCGAAAAAAAGCTCTCTCTCCCCCTTCTTCTGCAACTCGGATTCCGAAGTGAAAGTGAAGAAGTAACTCAGATTCGTTCTAGAAGAAGGCTCAGAAAATTCAACAGATTCTTTAATAGAATTGTTGTCTGAATCTGTGACTTCCAAAGAAGAATATTCTTCTATCTCCCTCCTTTCTCTATAGTAGCTGTTCCTCTAAAGTAAAGATAAATATTCTCCCTGAGATTTGTCTTGGTCCTGCTGCATTGATAAACCTGTGAAGGTACTGGTTAAGTACGGTTCGACCGTACGGTGATTTGATAGTGCTATCTAAATAGCGTGAAGGAGTGGTTATATCTTGGGAGACCAGCATCCAGTAACACGTTAACACCGTAGTGGGTGACGTAATTGTCTTAAAGATATTCGTTATAAGCGTACCTCACTCCAAGTACTGTATAAGTGAATTAACATTCTTTATACAGGGGTTATACTGATATACAGTATATTGAGACTGACTTATATCAGTCTAATTGGTGTTTAACTAAAGAAGATAATTGAAAGGTGATTCTGTAATTAAGGAACGTTCTATTGAACCGAAAACCTCCCACCTGATATTCATCGACCTGGCCAATTAGATCGGTGACATTGATTAGTTGTCAGATTGATTCCTAACAATAACAATCTTTAGACAAATAATTTATTAAAGCTACTTACTTCTGTTCTGATTGAAATTGCAGAAAATGTCTGAGACTAATCAAGACAGCTCAAGGAAGGCACCAAACATGCAGATTCAAACTTTGATGCCTGCTCCACTTTCTAACCCGAAGCTGAAGAAGCCAGGAAAATTCGATGGCACAGAATTCAATAGGTGGCAACAGAAGATGCTCTTCTACTTGACCACTCTGCATTTGGCCAAGTTCCTGCAAGAAGATCTATCAGAACCCAGAACTGATCGGGACTCAGTCCTTGCAGTCGATGCATGTACTCAAGGTGACTTCCTTTGCCGAAACTATATTTTAAATGGACTAGATGACTCTCTTTATAATATCTACAGTCCAATCACAACGACAAAGAAGTTATGGGCCAATCTTGATAAGAAGTACAAGACTGAGGATGTGGATACCAAGAAGTTCGTCGTAGGACGATTTCTGGAGTACAAGATGGTGGACAACAAGACTATGATCAGTCAGGTGCAAGAGTTCCAACTTATCTTGCACGAGATAGAGACTGAAGGTATGAATCTACCTAAAACTTTTCAGGTTGCTACTATTGTGGAGAAACTCCAACCTGCGTGGAGAGATTTCAAGAAATACCTAAGCACAAGCGCAAGGAGCTGAAGTTGGAAGATCTCATTGTGAGGTTTCGAATTGAGGACTGATCTGGGAAAAACTGCGCAAGAAAAGTATATGTTTTGAAATCGATATTTAAAGTGTGTGTGCTTTGGCTTCCTCGATACTTCCATTATAGCATAGAGACTAAAACGAGTCGAATTCACAAGGACGGGAGGCGATAGAAGCTTTACCGGTTGATTCACGTGTGTGTTAAAAGTTTTTCAATATTTGAAAGAATGAAAAGAAAGGAAAACAAAGAATGGAAAAGAGAGGTACGGTGAAACACAAAGAAGTGGGAAACATAGAAAAGAATATATTTGTGATTTTTGATATTGTTTCTAAAACAAAGTAATAAAGAAAAAACTCATGGCTACTAACTACTAATGGCTTCACTAATATGCAAACCTCTTAGTGATAGTTGCCTCACATGTATCCTTGGCAATCACTAGTCCTTGGTTCCAGAGCGTTTCAAAACATGACCCATATGTAACTCATGACATCCTAACTCAACAAAATAAGAGCAAGCTACACTTAAACCATCAAAAATAAAAGTAAACATGGAGTAAAGTAATGTTAGCTTGTTAGAGAGTTAAGAAGTTAGAGTGTTAGATCCATCATCATGAGCCATCAATGGCTCTTGAAAGAGCAAGACCAAGTAAAGGCTATTAGATTCATGTGGATTATCAAATAAGAAGTTAGACCAGTTAGTGGTTAGTAGTTAGTTGCCATGAGAGAAAAGATTAGCTAGACATGTAAAAGGAGTTAGATAGAAAACAAAGAGAGGTAAAAAGAGCACCTTTCATAGCTTGTCACCTTCTATTACAAGCACTCTTGCATTCCAAACATGTATCACTCTCTCTCCTATTACAAGATCTAAAAGAAATGAAAAATACAATGGAGGAGGAAGAACAAGAACTAACATAAACTAAACTAAACTACAACATGGAAAGAAAAACCCTAAAACTAACCTAAAAACTACTCAAAAACTCTCCCCCTGGTGCTCTGGAAATCCCCGGGCTTTTATAGGCAAAACTGGGCACACGTACGGAGCCGCGCGTCAAATCTTGGCGCGGGGCTCCATAAGGGAGCCGCGAAAACGCGGCTATGGTCGCGCGCCGCCTGCTACGCTGTCTTCTCCTACCCCCCTGTCGGCTGGATGTAACGGTTTTGGATTTTGGGTCCCTGATTTCAACATAATCACCTCAAAAGTCAATGGCTATCTTTGTAGGCCTTTAATCACTAATTTAAATGGTGATTTTGAGTGTTCTTCTTCATTTCATGCCATGGACCTAGAAACATGTAAGAGAGGAATTATTAGCAGAATTAAATATTAAATAAATGTGAAAATGTGGTATGAAATATACAGTTTTAGAGACTAATCACACCCCACACTTATCTTTTGCTCGTCCCGAGCAAAACTAAAAAAGGACTAAGAAAATTATTATACCACTTTCACAGGTGACGCGATTGCACTGCGCATCTGCAACAAGCCGTTAAACCTATAAGTTTCTCCTAGAGGAGAAGTTTTGTCTCCTAAAGGTTTTCAGCAGATTACACCCACAAAATTCATAACAAAAGAAATCACATGTTAGTACTTTTAAAATGTATTTCTGAAATAGAGAAAAGTGTTGAAGTTTTTTTGCGAAAATAAGTAATCCAAGGTCAGAGGTTAACTAGAAATTATTCTTTCTTAAATTAGTCGAAATGCAAAATATTGCTATAAATTAAATGTAAGAATTTAAAATTGAATTGATTCTTTGATCTTTCATAAAACTCTTAGAAAAATATGCACTTTGTGAACTGTGAAGGTTTTCAGGATATCAACTCTAACTTTCATCCCATTTATTTATATTATTTTTTCTTTTTCTTTTCTTCCCTTAGTTTTCTTAGGCTTTCTTATTTACTCGGGTAGTGAACCTTTAGCGGTGACTCCCAAACCAGATGATCTTAGGGCACCAGATGAGAAAACATCCCTCGGACATAAGGACTCGAGTAAACAAGGTCACAAAACTAAAGGGGATTATTTTATTTTTGTTTACCGTTTTAGGTGTGAATAATCATACTTCCTGAGGCATAATTACCCAAATTCAATAAGTGATTTTTATTATCATAATATATATATTTTATATATATATTTTTTATGGCATTTTCAGTCTTTGTTTCAATACCAAAAAATTGTGTAAGTGTGAAGTGCATAAATCTAAGGCAAAAAATTCAAGATCAAATTATCTTTTCAATCTTACTTTCTTATTCTAAAATTTAAACAAGATCTATTATTTTGACTTGATTTAAAATTTCATAATTTTAGGCCTTCCTAATTCCTAAGATAATCTTAATTTTCTTAAAAATGGATCAAAACTATTTCTCTTAATTTAAAAAGTTTTGTAAAAAGAAAAGAAAAGAGTTTTTATAAAAAATTTTAATTTTAAAAAGAAGTGTAAAAGAAAGAAAATGTAAAACTAACTATGTTAGTAAACCCTCCCCCACACTTATCTCATGCATTGTCCTCAATGCATCATGAACGTGTATATACATGAAACAAATGAAGAGGGAAGGAAGATTACCTCATGGTGGTGGTTCCGGTGGTGGTCTGAATGGGTCAAGCGTTGCTACCCAATCAAGATATCGTGGATCTTGCAGAAACCCACCAGTGACCTCTCTAATGCGACCCAGTAAAAGAATAATTGACTGAATGGTCCTATTTAAAAACTTATCCCCATCTAATTTTCAATTTTTAAAAATAATTACTGAGTCATTTTCTTCAACATCCTTGTCCAACAATGAAGTGTGATTTTGGGAGATGATGGATTTAGACTCAAATGGATCAGGAACAAAAACCGATACCGACTCAAAAATTTGACTTAGATCAAGTCGAGAGTCAACAATGAGAGTCAAAATTGGTTCAAAAATAGGGTCCAAACCAAAGATTGATGTTCACACACTTTCCCTATTAATGAAGTGTGATCATAAGATATTGGTGATTCAATTTTACAGTGTACTGGTACATGATTCAATGTTAACTCCGGAATAGAAAAAAATCTGGTAAAAATACTGGAGTCATTATTGAATCAAAAAATGAAATGGAATTACCAACATGAGGCTCAGGATCACTTTCAAGCTTAAGTTCAATTTCAGGAAAAGAATAACTTGCCAAAATGTCAAGAGGTTGATGTTGGTCAAGTTTAGGTTGATATGATGAAATTGAAACTGGATTTCTAAAATGACATGACTCGTGGGTCCAATCAGTAGAGTTAGGGATATAAGGATCGGTCAAAGTTCGACAAGTAAGACTTTCCTCGCTCTCATTGATCAATTCGCTCATTAGTGAGTCTAACCTACTGATAATCTGGGTAACAGAATTTGGAGTCGAAATCTTGTCTTCCATACTTTTTGCAATTGCTTCTTCATGAAAAGGTGAGTATGGAAGTTGATTTTGGAAATTGTGATAAAATTGTGAGTCCATCGGATTTTTGCGATTGCTACTCGGACTCACGCAAGGATTTCATACTCAAGTCCAGTATTGATGGTTGTTCATTTTGAATCAGTGAGACTGAAAAAAGTGAGTAGAACTCTTGAAAATTTGGCTGAGATGATGAGTCCAACATAATTTGAAATCGTTGTAATTTTTCACAAAAGATTTCCAAACGCTCTTCTAGCTCAGATTCTTCTTCAATTTGATGTTCTAGAAAATGAGTATATGGAGTTTGATTTGGGAAGGATTGTGAATTAAGCAAATTTTGAATTTGTTGTTGGGACTCAAGCATGGCTTCCATACTCCTTTCTAAATTGAATTTTTTCTCAGTTAGTGGAACAGAAAAAAGAGGATATGAGCAGAATCGGGGAATGAATATTGTAAAAATTGTGGACAAGATGGTTGAAAATTTGACTCGGGGGAGGTGAATCCCCATGAACTCTGTGAAGAGTGGAAGTCATTTTGAAAATTATATTCATATGATTGGGGATATGAGTCATATTGAGTCGGATAATCCCAACTCGGCATATATGATTAGTCCATGTTGTACATAGCCAGTTTGGAGTTATCCGAGTCATATGATTGGTCTACGTTGTACATAACCGGGTTGGAGTTATCCGAGTCATATGAGGTCGGGGTGAAATATGGATTCATATTATGGTTGAAAGAATTATTATTGTTAAAATCCATTTCACAATTTACAAAAAAGAAAACAAACAAACAAACAAAAAGAAAAAGAAAATAAGCCTATGCTAGTGTTGACCTAGACCTAAACGACTCCTAACTGGTTAGACTGTCCACGGGGGGTACATTGTCGGAATCTGATCACGAATTAATCGGCCAGGTAGGAGCAAGTTCAGTGGTAGGTATCTGTGCCGGAGCAACGGACCTAATTATACCAAACCACTGTTCTTCGAGGTATCACCTCTCAATCCCCAACCTTAGACACCGATTTGACAAGAGTCAACTTCTGACAACTTTTCCCTTAGGTCATTCTCTTAAATGAGTCCGAGATGTCCCTAGGGGCCAACGTCTAGCAAATTTTATTTAGGCTTGGATTGTGTGAGTGGGGAGGTGATTTTTGGGCTAAGGGAAGGTAATGAATTCACTACCTTATGTTGGCTTGAGTTTTGCCCTTAAGTTTAATTTGTGCAAGTATGCAATATAGATAAGAATGAACACACAAAGAGAGTAAATCACCCACGTGTTTGTCCTATGCCATATGCAATGCCATATGTACACCTCCTATCAATATCACAACAACACAAGAATAAAATACAGTATATTGGAATGAAAATTGACACGTGCCTAGATGCAAATATCTAATACCGTTTAAAGCATCCAATTTTCGTATTTTAGTTCTTAAAATTATTTACAATGTACAGGTAATATAAAAATTAGCAACAAAGTATAAGAATATACAAGAAGTTACCCGACCACACAAGAGCAAGTGTGGACTTCTGCAATGCTAAAACTTTAACCTGCACTCCAAAAAATAAAGAGTAAATTTAACAAAGACTTGAAATCAAACCGTTCCCATCCCCGATAACGGCGCCAAAATTTGATCGGGGGGGAAACCGCGCACGAAAAGTGTATGTTTTGAAATCGATATTTAAAGTGTGTGTGCTTTGGCTTCCTCGATACTTCCGTTATAGCATAGAGGCTAAAACGAGTCGAATCCACAAGGATGGGAGGTGATAGAAGCTTTACCGGTTGATTCACGTGTGTGTTAAAAGTTCTTCAATGTTTGAAAGAATGAAAAGAAAGGAAAACAAAGAATGGAAAAGAGAGGTACAGTGAAATACAAAGAAGTGGGAAACGTAGACAAAAATATATTTGTGATTTTTGATATTGTTTCTAAAACAAAGTAATAAAGAAAAAAAACTCATGGCTACTAACTACTAATGGCTCCACTAACATGCTAACCTCTTAGTGATAGTTGCCTCACATGTATCCTTGGCAATCACTAGTGCTTGGTTCAAGAGCGTTTCAAAGCATGACCCATATGTAACTCATCACATCCTAACTCAACAAAACAAGAGCAAGGTACACTTAAACTATCAAAACTAAAAGTAAGCATGAAGTAAAATAATGTTAGCTTGTTAGAGAGTTAGGAAGTTAGAGTGTTGATCCATCATCATGAGCCATCAATGGCTTTTGCAAGAGCAAGGCCAAGTAGAGGCTATTAGATTCATGTGGATTATCAAATAAGAAGTTAGACTAGTTAGTAGTTAGTAGTTAGTTGCCATGTGAGAAAAGATTAGCTAAACATGTAAAAGGAGTAAGATAGAAAACAAAGAGAGGTAAAGAGAGCACCTTTCATAGCTTGTCACCTTTTATTACAAGCACTCTTGCATTCCAAACATGTATCACTCTATCTCTTATTACAAGATCTACAAGAAATGAAAAATACAATAGAGGAAGAAGAAGAACTAAACCTAAACTAAACTAAAGTACAACATGGAAAGAAAAACCCTAAAACTAACCTAAAAACTACTCAAAAACTCCTCTCCCTGGTGCTCTGAAAATCCCCGGGCTTTTATAGGCAAAACTGGGCATCTGGGTATACGTACGGAGCCGCGCGTCAAATCTTGGCGCGCAGCTCCACAAGGGAGCCGCGGAACGCGGCCATGGCCGCGTTTCCACGGCCATAAGGTGGCCGCGATCCGCGCGCCGCCTGCTACGCTGTCCTCTCCTACCCCTTTTTGGTTGGATGTCCCGGTTTTAGATTTTGGGTCCCTGATTTCGACAGAATCACCTCCAAAGTCAATGGCTATCTTTGTAGGCCTTTAATCACTAATTTAAATGGTGATTTTAGGTGTTCTTCTTCATTTCATGCCATGGACCTAGAAACATGCAAGAGAGGTATTATTAACAGAATTTAATATTAAATAAATGTAAAGATGTGGTATGAAATATGCAGTTTTAGAGACTAATCAAGGACAACTGAAAGTCCGAGAAAAGGAGCAATAAGAACTCCTATGAAGCGAAGGCCAATGCGATCGAAGACTCAAAGGGAAAAGCGTCTACTTCCAAAGGCTTAAAGCGGAAGAAGACTGCCCAAGGGTATAAAGACAAGGTCCAAGAAGATAAGAACATGCGCTTCAAGGGAACTTACTACATCTGCAACAAAGAGGGACATAAGGCGAATGAATGTCACAACCATCTCAAAAAGAACAAAAAGAACCATCCAGAGGCAAACCTGACCGACCATACGTCGCCAAGCCTTTCAGCTGTGGTGTCAGAAGTGAATCTGACGACCAACAATAAGAATTGGTGGGTAGACACAGGGGCTACTCGGCACATCTGCTCTGAGCAAGATGAGCAACTCTTCATGGGAAACTCAGCCATATCCAAGGATGAGAGAAAAGAAAAGGTCATCCTGAAGTGGACATCTGAGAAAGAGCTTACTCTGAACGATGTGCTACATGTTTCAGATATCCGCAAGAATCTGATCTCTGGATCAATACTTAGTAAGAAAGGATTTAGAATAGTTTTCAAACCAGATAAATTGGTACTTACTAAGGGTGGGATGTATGTAGGTAAGGGTTATCTTGTTAATGGCCTTTTTAAGGCCAATGTTGCAGTTGTGGACAAAAAATCCGTGTATTTGTACTCTAAGCTTATAAATAAAGAAAAGTCTTCTGTTTATTTGCTTGAGTCTCCTATTTTATAGCATGCTAGATTATGGCATATAAATTATAAGTCTTTAAAAAAACTTATCTAATCTAGGATATATTCCTAAACTCAACTTAAAAGAAATTCGCAAGTGTAAGATTTGTGTTGAGACCAAGTTCACAAAAAAATCATTTCACAATCGAAATACAGAACCGTTAGGGTTAATTCATAGCGATTTATGTGACTTGAAGTTTACGCCAAGTAGAGGCAGGAAAAAGTATTTTATTACTTTAATTAATGACTGTACAAATTACTGTTATGTGTATCTTCTAAACAGTAAGGATGAGGCAATGAATATGTTTATAACATATAAAGTCAAAGTTGAGAATTTACTCAACAAGAATATCAAGATTCTAAAATCTGATCGAGGCAGAGAATATGAATCAAATAATTTTAGTGAGTTATGTGCTAAATTTTGTATAATCCATCAAACTACAACACTATATACTCTTCAGCAAAATGGAATTGCTGAATGAAAGAACAGAACTTTGAAGGAGATGGTCAATTCCACACTCGTAAGTTTTGGAGCTCCGCAAAACTTGTGGGGGGGGGAGCTCTGTTAACTACAAATTATATTCTAAACAGAGAACCCCACAATTATTATCCTTTACCAATTACCAGTTGGTCTGACATGCTATATTGTACTGCATGACATTGGATACACTTGGCATCTCTTAATGAAAAATATCATGTTGGCATCTATGAACACTATCATGTTTCTATCTATAGAAAAATTATTAAAATTGTTGAGAAGTCTTCCAGTTGCAATGCATTAGCTTCCTAACTGGTGGTTTTCAAAGAGTTCTCTTTTCTTTTTCATTCTGCTGCATCACTAACAAAACCAAGTTTAAAATGATGTAATATGGGTTATAATTAAATAATACTTCTGAATTTAAACTAGTTTCAACTGCAGTAAGGTGGAGTTGGAGCCCATTATGGAGTCTTATTATGTTTGCAATTTCTGCATAGAGTGGAGTTAAATTCTCAATATCTTTCTTCGCAAAAAGATAATACTTACAGCTCTATTCGATTTTAATTATGTGTTATTCATTTTGTCTACTTTAACCATGTTCATTTTTAGAATATTTTATGTTGGTACATTTGTGTGTCTCCAATCACAAGTAGCTTTATATCTAAAGAGACTTTTATATTATGCCTAAAGAATTAAGAACTATATGTGAACACACTAAAAAAACATTAGAAGAGATGGATCTTGACCAAAAGTTAATTAAAATGATCAAATAGTAACTACTAACAGAAGTCTAGTAGACTCAAAACATGAAAATATTAGCAATAGAGGGGGAGAAGTGTAACTTAATGAACAATTTATCAAACATATATGAGGCAAGTTCAGAGAGTATAGCTACTATAGCATAATAAATACATTATATGGACTTTAATCAATTAGTTTCCTGAGGGAAAGAGATTCCTTACCGTTCATCCCTCGATTTAATTTCCTTGCAAAAAAAAGCCTGTACAGAAGTTTATGAAATTTTTTGTCAATTTTTTACCGTGGAAAAGGAAAATCACAAGAAAAATTAAAATATTTTTTGCAACCGTGAGAAAGAAAAAGAGAATGTACCTGAATTGATGGGAATTCTTTGCCAATTTGTACCCAAGCGAAAAGAAGAATCCTTGAAAAATTGAAATATATGATTGGGCCTAGGCAAAATAAGAAGCGCGAGAATCTTTTTGTTGCAATAGTGAGGAAAAAAGCGTCAGTAATTTTTGAGAGCAGCCGCGAGAAATTTTGGGAGAGATACATGAGAGAAAAATAAGGAGATTATGGTTGCTTGGATAAAAAAAATTTCAAAATTTAAATGAGAAACTTGATCAGATTGGGTCGTCGAGATAGCGAAGGATTTTTAGAAGGAAGGAGTCTTTTGAGAAGGAGAA
The DNA here is from genome assembly GCA_038442645.1 of Agave tequilana. Lineage (NCBI taxonomy): Eukaryota > Viridiplantae > Streptophyta > Magnoliopsida > Asparagales > Asparagaceae > Agave > Agave tequilana. The sequence continues at coordinate 13,283 of JAVJIF010025087.1, read as the reverse complement.
TAAACTTTAGATATGAAATCGGATCGGATTAGGTCTGTTGAGGTTGAAGAGTGCTTCACAGGTTGGGGACGAACAGGAAAAGTAGCATGTCGGGTCGGGTCGGGTCGGGTCTTATTTTTATAAGGATATATATAGATTTTTAATTCAAATAAGAATAGTATATCTAATCCATATATATAGTTTTTTTAATTCAAATAAGAATAGTATATCTAATCCTAATATTATTTTCACAAGGTCGTTTTTTGTGCCCTCTCTCTTTCCGCAATATAATTAGAACTCTGTGCTTTTTCATTATTAAAATTGATATAACTAATATAATTTAGAGCAAATTTAAAAACTAGAGAGTAGGCTCTTAGCTTAGAAATTTCTAATTTAAGTAAGAGTCAAATAAAAACTTTAAAACTATTATGCGACTATAATTTGGCGATTAACTATATTTTAAATTTTTTAATGTTATTAAGCAATAATATTAGAACTAAAATTAAATATTAATTGTAGTTGGAGTAGTGGTTCCTTTATCATGCAACGATATACTTTGAATGCAATGGTGGAAGTAGAATTGTCGACGGACTCTACTGTTTGGAAGAGATCTTATAGCGAAAATTGATAGTTTAAGGCCTGATGTCAATGCTTTCTGAAATTTTAATCAGAACTTCCTAATCTTCGTGTAAATAATATTTATTAGGATTAATAGAATTTCTAATCTATTATTACTTACATTCTTATTATTTTGTTATAATATGAAACTCTATTTTTTAAGTAGAAATTTTGTTTTATATATAAAGCTAAATATTAGTAACGGATACTAATAGCTAAGTTTATGGAGAGGAATCTTAGTAATGGATTTTTATGTGTCTTAATATAGATGGAAAGGGTGTCGATTTATGACCATATATAATGTCAATGGTGACATAAAAATTGAGCTTTCGTAGTATTCATCACTTTGCTAACAAACTTGTCCTTTTTGTCTCTGCTTTCATCTCTTATTTTTATACTGGTGACATCACCAAACATTGTCACTGGGTCTGTCACTTTAGATCACATTTAGTGAGGATATTTTGGTGATAGATTATCCATCCGTCTCTATAGCCCTTTTTCTTGTAGCGATACAAGACAAATGCTTTGGCACACAATCGACCAAGCGGTCGACCTTTGGCCTGAGAGCTAAGCAGCTCTCCTGGCCAGTCGACCAGGTGGTCAACATTCAGTTGTGCAAAACAAAAATGTTACTTTGGATGGTCGACTGGCGGTCGACCGGCAAGCCCCAATGGCAAATTTAGCCATTGGGCGGTCGACCGAGTGATCGATCGTCAGGCCCAGTTTGGCTGACTTGCCTCAAATGGCTAGTTTTTTATTTTTAAGTTTTGTTTATTTTCAAACGACTAATATTTACTTTTTTTGGGTTTAAAAATATTCTTAATGACTGAGGTTAATCTCCATTGGTCCCATCATATTTCCTAAAAATAGCACCCATTGTAGAGAGTTTTGAACTAAGATTTTAAGATTTTCAAGGCTATACTCAAGTTTAAGTTTTTAAAAAAGTTTTGAAAAATAAAGAAAATAAGTTTTTGTGAGAAACTAGTTTTTGTGCTATAAATTCTTATATCTTCAGAGAAGTTTTCCCAATAGTTTTCTCAAGAGCTTCAATTTCAAATTCCTAGATTTCTTACGCAAGCTTGAACCATCATTTCAATATCTATCCAATAGGATCCTTGTTTGTGAGAATTCTTAATTTGTGATCTTTGTGATCACCTAATGATTATAATCTTCATTTCTTTGTGATCTCCTCTTAGGTTGATGATCATCATCTTTGTGCTATCCTCTTAGGTAGAGGATTGGAGTTTGGAGTTAAGGCCTTGGGCCTTGTGTAGTCCACTTTTATTTTCTTAATGGAAATAGTGAAAATTCTTCATTGCGGTGATGGCGGGGCGTACAACAAGTGGCTCGAACATCAAAATAAACCTCTTGTGTCTGTGTTTGCTTATATCTCTCTCAACTCTACTCTACTCTCTTGTGTTAATATCTAATTTACTTATTATTGCTTATCATTACATGCTTGATATAGTTATATATGTTAGTACTTTTTTGATCCAAGAAAGAATTAAGCACTTTAACTCTACTATAGAGAAATCTTGAGGACAAGTTCTACAACCCTTCACCGGGAATTCAGTTTCACTTCTTGGTTATCATTTGTGTGTTGAATTTTTATTAGTTAAAATTCTAAATTTTCGCATTTGATTAGCGCATCACCTATTTACCCCCCTCTAGGTGATTTTCAAATCTTCCACTCGGAGCTCTGAGATCGAGGTTCCTAGACTGTTCCCAAACAGGGGGAAACAATCTCCATAAGCCATGCACAGATGTCCCCTCGGTCTGCTGAGCCTTATCCAATGATGGCTCCAAGCTAAGGACACTCAGAGTAGATTCCCTAGCACGAGGGATCGCCTCGGAATCACCTTCTAGAGGTGCAAACTACATAAAGACTTCGATCTTGGAGGCATGATCCTGTATTTGAAGGTCGGAGAGGGAGGTTAAAGACTCCACTGGTACGGCAGAGTCAAATGCGTCGGAGGATTCTGACTTCTCAGACACGGTGAATGGAGCTGCTCTCCCCAATCCATCTCCCGTTGTCGGGTCAAAGCCTCCATCCAACTCCGCCAAAATCCTTTCCAACTCATCCTCGCTGGAACCATAGTCGACCCAACATCTCTTCTTCAAAATAAGAGTCAAGACCAAACCGATTATATGAGGATTCAAAAACAAAACCATACCTTATGGATCTTTAGCTGAGAAGATTCTGACGCTTCCCTCCTCTTCTCCGGGCCAGCCGAGCTGGGTGCTTCCTTTTGCGCGCCTCAAGCTCTGAGACTGGATCTTGTTTGCTCAAAGGCCCATCACTCTAGTTTTGATGATGATTAAACTTATATAGTTATTGTATTAATGATCATGTGTTGTTTACTTACAGATTTCATCATGATCATGTTCTAGTGTTTAACTTCAATAAGAGACTCAAAGTCAAGTTTTTGAAGCTGACTAGTGTTATTTAAGAGCTAAAGCATAAAGATCATATCAATTACTCTAGAAAGAGTCTCGCTCGAAAGAATCAAGTTTGGATTGAGTCAAGATGAAGAAGATGGTTTCAAGAAGAAGACTCTAATTTGCAAGAATGTTTAGATTTTTATAAAGTTTAGATTAAACTTGATTGTATTTTCTATTGAAAGTTGATTGTGAAAACTTACAAAAGGAATTGAGGAGCAAAATTACAAGTAATACTTTAAAGAATTAAAAAAAAGATAATTATAAGTAGATCTCCTCTGAGATTCTGGGGAAGTGTGCCGGTAGGACTCTGATCAACGCGCGACCACTTTGTCCCGTTGACGATGTAAGCGATCGATCTTCGAGATTCCTTGAGAGATGAAGATTTAGGGTATTACCATCCTTAATTGATCCTTATAGGATTAGAGAAGTGATTCTTTGAATTTTTGAAAGCGAGAGAGTAGATCTTGTTAGCTTAAACTTTGAAGCCACCAAAGAAGCTTATGCTCTTCAAAAAGCCTCTTAGACTTGAATTTCTTCAAGACCTCGAGCCTAGCCTATTAGTGGGCTATTTATAGGCTCAATAGAGTGATTCTCTTAATTGTCTCCTCTTAATGATCATTGGTGTAACTACCCATTATCTCCCCCCTACTAACTTAGTGGAGTGGTTACTCTCCTCAGGCGAGGCTAGCCTCCTCATGCAAGGCTGGCCTCCTCAGGCGAGGCAAGCCTCCTCATGCCAGGCTAGCCAGTTGGAGCGAGACTAGCCTCCTCAGGCGAGGCTAGCCTCTCAAGCAAGGCTAGCCAATTGGAGGTGAATCTAGCCTCCTCATGTCAGGCTAGCCAGTGGAGGCGAGGCTAGCCTCCTCATACAAGGCTAGCCAATTGAGATGAAGCTAAGTATTTTAGTTCTTTCAGCGGAGTTGTGCCAAGCAACTGCCAAAGGTAGAAGCAAGCTCTTAGCAGAGCTATTCTAAGCTTCAAGCGAAGATAGGAGTTGGCCTTCTGCGCGGCTGTGTAGAGCTTCGGGCGAATTTATAATTAGCCTTGGGCGAAGCTAGAAGTAGCTTCAGGCGAAGCTTAAGTTAGCTCTTTGTAGATCTATGAAGAGCTTCACGAGAAGCTATCATGAAAGCTTCAGGTAAAGCTATAATTAGCTTCAGGCGAAGATAGAATTAGCTTTTTGTGGAGCTATGAAGAGCTTCAAGGCGAAACTAGACAAACTTAGCCTCTCAGATGAGGCTATCCCCTTGGGCTCATACGAGGCTAAGAATTAAAAAGAAAAAAGAAAATTACAAGTAGATCTTCTTTGATATTTTGGAGAAGTATACTTGTGGGTATCTGATCAGTGCGCAAACACTTTATCCTATTGATGATGCAATCGGTCAGATGTTCAAGCCTTCTCAGGGGAATTTCCTTCTTGCCTGGTTCTGAAAATTCTCTTTGACTAAGGGTCTCTTAGATCTCTGGAATTTTTCGGCCCTCGTTCTCTCTTGAAAAGGGCTATTTATAGCCAAACATGGGTGTAACCGCTTCTTGAATTCAGCAAGACTGAATCTGCTTGTTAGCTTCACGCCAGCTTGATATAGCCTGGTGGCAAAGCTAAAAGTGAGCCTCTGGCGAAGTTAGGGTGTTGGAACCCACTTGCACGTCTCCACTTTTGTGGGACCAAGTGAGCGAGTATAATTGCCCACTAAAGCAACAAACTCCACTATTAGAAGTGGATTTACAGCACTAATCCCCCTTAGGGGATTTGAGAACGGTCAGATGACCCGGAAAAGCTCGCGGTGGAGCTAGATGGGAGCTTCATGTGAAGTTTATCTTAAAAGCTTCAGGCGAAGCTATATTCGAGGCCTCAAGCGAGGCTAGAACTTAGCCTATTTGATGAGCTAGGCAAAGCCTCAGGCGAAACTAGAAAGGTAGCTCAGAGCGGAGCTGAACTAAACTTCCAGCGAAGTTGATGAGAAAGACTCAAGCGAAGCTAAGGTTAGCCTTCAGTGGGGCGGATTGAAGCTTCATGCGAAGCTTGTTGGCTTGGCCTTTTGGCAAGGCCATGAGGTATTTCAGGCGAAACAAGCCCTTTTTGAGCTCATGCGAGGCTAGGTGTTGAACGGACATAGCCTCATAGGCCTGCTTTGGCCTCTAGAGTAGGCATGAAATTGGTCATCAGCTCGTCTATGACTCTAACTTTTGTAAATGTCATGAGTTAGACGTCATTCAGATCGGTTGAAGTGCTTCCCAGGAGCTTGTCATTTTGGAGTGTCAACAAAACTCCCTTCAAAGTTTTATGAATCTGTAATGGATTGGTGTAGATTCTGAAACACTTTGAATCTGAAGCCTGATACCTAGATCGCTTAGGTCAGAAAAATTCACTGGGTGCAACTGTACACTGAACTAGGTAACCAGATTGGCTAACCTAAGAATTCCATGAGGAATAAGCTCTCAGCGGAGCTCAGACGAAGTTTCAGGCGACGCTAAGGATGAGCTCTCAGCAGAGCTGGAGTAAAGCTTCAAGCGAAACTAAACATGAGCTCTCAGGGGAGCTAACAAAGCTTCCTTTGAAGCTAAAGATGAGCTCTCATGGGAGCTAACAAAGCTTCCTGCGAAGCTAAAGAAGGCATCTGAGCGAAGTTGGCTAACTTCGTCGCCTTAGGTTTTTTTTAACTGTCGTTTCAAATTAATTTGAAATGACATTGTGCGCTCCTTTTGAGGAGGCGAAGCTTGATGTTGAGCGTCTATAATAAGCCAACTTGGCTAAAAGTCAGAGAAGTTTATCTTCTCTTCAAAACTCCTCAAGAATTTTTCAAAGATTAGGAATCTCTCCATATTTTTCTGTCAAGATCTCTTAAGAACTTTTTACTAGTTCTAATGGCACCTAAACAACGTTCAGGGAAAGAGGTTGCCACCTCTGCGATGGCACCGTCGCCGCCTCTGACCATTGAATATCCTATTATGGGTAAGAGTTTATCCTCTTTTCTCAGAGATTTTTTATCTCTTTTGAAGCCAAATTTTGGCTATTTCATGGTGAATCCACCACGATTCACCATGATTTGGTGATCTCAGGGAGTCGAACTCCCTTAATTTTGATTCTATAGAATTTTAAGGGATTTAGTTTCCCCTTAATTACATAAATTAAAATCAGAAACTGAAAGGTTTATTTTTTAAGCTTCCATGCGAAGTTAGCTTGGGACTTTTTGCATTCTGTTTTTTAGCAAAGTGTGAAGCTCAGCTTCAGAGCGAAGCTGATTAAAGGACTTTGAGTCCTTTGAGTTATTTTAGGCATAAGTGCCTTTTAAGCTTCCTAGTGAGACTAGCCCTTGGGGCTATTTGCACTCTGGCTTTATGCAGTTCGAAGTTAAGCTTTAGAGCGGATAAAAGGGTTTACCCCTTTGGAGCTCCTTAAAGCATGATTGCCTCTTAAGCTTCCATGTGAGGATAGTCCTCTGTGACTTTTTGCACTCTCCTTTATGTAGAGTGCGAAGTTAAGCTTCAAAGCGAAGCTGATGCTAAGCTAGCTTCTCTTGAAAAGTGAAGCTATGCCATAGAAATTTTTTGCATTCTTTTTCCTTTTGTCCATAGGCTAACTTGTTTGTCTCTTTTTCTATTTTTGCAATGCAGTATACTCCCGGCCTGTTGAACAGTCTTTTCGGGTTAGCCAGGGGATTGGATGGGAATGTTAAGTCTGTAGTTTCAGGGCAGGCTTCTTTATTCAGTGAAAGGAGCACTCTTGATCGTGATATCTTGATTCAAACTAGAGACCAGCGCATTATGAGGAGTATACTGACCACTGCTCCTCTAGAGGACCATGATCGAAAGATCTACCGGAAGCTCAGATTTATGTTCGGGTATTCGGCGCCCAACATGGATCAGCAGCTACTAGCCGGGGAAGGGCAGTGGATTTTCACTCTGAATGGCAAGAAGTATTACCTTCTGTCGAGCAAGCGTCTCTTCCCGTTATCCTTCTTCTAGTGTGTGACGAGGCCCAGAAGATGAACTGGCAGGTGACCCGGACTACTTACTCAGTCCATGTGGGAGTTCTGAGAGCTTCCTCTCACGGTTACACCAGCGCAGGTCCCCCCTTGGTGAATACTAGGTCTGCACTGGGAACGTCCTACAAGACATCCCGGTGGGGGAGAACTCGGCCATGACCCAGACTTTTGGCAATCAGCTCTTAAAGGTCAGCGGCAACTATCTGGCGATGGATTTCAGAGCCCCGGGTTGGATTCATCCTCTGAAGGCCTGGTGGAAAAACTTGACCCTATATGTCCTGGCTTACTTCGGGGAGGACCTAGAAAGACTTGTACTTCGCGAAGCTGTTACGACCACATGCTACGGTATTCAGATGAGCGTTGCAAACTTCTACCTATCTTTGAATTGTACGGCCTAGCCACAGAGACTTTCTTCACCCTGGTAGATGAACTGGGCATGACTTTGCATGAGATATGGGAGGTCTCTGCCTTGGTAATGGGATCTCTCCCCTACAAGGAGTATTTCCCTTGCGAATTGGGGTTGGCATTGTTAGATAAATAGGAGCTCGCTTTGTTCGAGACTTACAGAGAGCTAATGTGCCACTTCTACATCTACTTGGATGTGCACGGTGGTTACAAGGGAAGTTCGAATAGCTTAAAGAGTTGGGCAGATTTTCTGCTTCCCACTCTAGAGAAAGCTCCCGAAGAATCTTGATTCAGGGTGGTAGAGGAGGACATTCTTTAAATGATGGGGGAGCACGACCACGGAGACGTTGTTTGTTGGCCCAAAGGCCCATCACTCTAGTTCTGATGATGATTAACTCATGCAGTTATAGTGTACTAATTATCTTATGCTTATTTAGTTTCAGTTATCTATCAAGATCTTAGTAGGTGTGTAGCTTCAACAAAGGTGCTTTTGGAGCTTACACGTGTTAATTCAAGAGCTTGCGTATCAAGATCGCATCTAGCACTCGGTTGGAGTCTACCTCGTTGGATCATGTTTGGATCGAGTCAACTTGGAGATAGAGTTCTACAAGAAGACTTCGGTTTGTGTTGTTTAGATCTTGTGTAAGATAGATAGTATTGATATGCTCAAGTTCACACACACACAAGTTTCTATATGTTTGGTTTTCATTTAACCGGTTTGGATTTCATATCAAAAATATAGATATAATATCTTTTATGTGTATTGAATTTTATCCATACACTCTATGCTTCAAAAGAGTTTCAATATCTTATTTTTGTATCTATACATGTTTTGGAGAAAACGGTTTTTCATTTCAAAATACAAGTTTTGGAAAATACGATTTTCAGTTTTAAGCTTAACTTCTAAATCACAAAATTTTGTTCAAAAAGTTTGTAATATGTGTTGAATTTTGGTCACACATATTTGTTCTTCAAAGATTGTATAAGAACATATTTTGTGAAATTAATGTGATTTTATGGGATTTTAATTGAATCTAAAAGACCAGTTTTCATGTCCTTTATCCCTGCCTGTTTTGTGCTGGCGGTCGATCGGGGCGGTCGACCGGACCAGGGGTCGGTCGACCGGGCCGGTCGACTTGGCCAGCCTCTTAGGCCAGTCATCCGCACGGTCGACCGACTGAAGTTTTCTTACTCTCAGGTAAGGGCGGTCGACTGGGCGGTCGAACGGAGGTAGGTAACGGTCAGAATTTTGACCGTTGGCCGGTCGATCGGAGGTCAATTCTGACTATATTTGGCTGCCAACGGCTTTATTTTTAAAGCCTATAAAAAGGGTTTCCTTGGACTGTTTTCAATAACGATTTTGAGAGCTTTTATTTTCTATCTTACAAGTGTTTTTGCAGCAATTCAAAAGAAGTTTTTGAGCAAAAAGTTTGATTTTTTATATGTGTTTTCAAGGCTTGTAAATTCAAATAAAAGAGATTTTGGGAAATTGGTTTTTAGTTTATCTTCTTCATCTATATCTATTATTTTCCCAAAAAGTTTTCTTTGAGATTTTATCTTCCAAACTCACTGGTTTTTATCACAACTTGAGCTATTACATCTATCCTTTCATTAGGATCTTTTTATTGGTGAGAAAAAATGTTTGTGATCCATTGAGATCACCAAGAGTGGTTTCTAGTCTTTGAGATCACCAAGTTGTAAATCTTACCTTTCCTTTGGTTGGTTGTTATCCCTCTTATGGAGAGGTCATAGTTGGTTGGTTTTGTGCCTACACCTCTTGTGGAGAGGTGATAGTTGTTTTGGCATTGGTGCCTTACCTCTGGTGCAGAGGTGGTTGTTGTTGGAGAGAGGAGTTGTGTTCTCCTTGTGTTGTATTACCCAAATCCTCGATGGAGGTTCCCTGTGTGGGCGTCATTTGTGGACGCATTAGTAGAAATCCTTCTGTGTGAAGGCGAGGACGTAGAACGGTGGCTCGAACCTCGAAACACATCTTGGCGTTTGCGATTGATCCACTTTCTCTAAACTCTCTCTTTCATATTTAGCATTGATTCATATTGCTTATATATATATATATATATATATATATATATATATATATATATATATATATATATATATATATATATATATATATATATATATATATATATATATGTCATCATACTTGTGTTAAATCAAGATAGCTTCACATAGCGCCTCAACTCTTATCTAAGAGGAATCTAGAGGAGATAGTTCAGAACCCTTCACGGGAAATCTGGCTACACTCTTTAGTTATACATAATGTGTTGCTTTAGATTTTAATTCCGCATCATTTCATTTTAGATTGCATTGAATTTTTAATAGATTAACTTTACACCTATTCACCCCCCCTCTAGGTGTAATTTCAATTGGTATCAGAGCCTACACTTCTGATATTAGGTTTAACCACCTAGGAGTGAGATCTTGGATAGCTAATCTAAAAATTTGCATTTGTACACTTATTGTATACACACACTCATGGATTACCCTCCCATGTTTAATGTCTCTAAAATTGATATATGGAAGGTTAGGATGTGTGCTTATTTAAAAACCCTAGTTTTGCATGTTTATCTTGCCGCTACTAAGGAATCTTATCTTGGCAATAGCAAGCATAAAAAGGCTAATGCACAAGCCCTAAAGGCACTTAGAAAATCTCTTAGCAAAGAATATTAAGTATGGTTTCTCATTGTGATTCCGCCTTTGTAGTGTGGAACATGTTGACATCTCTCGAGTTGTAAACGCCAATCAACGAGGAGAAGAAATCTAGTGGAGAAGAGTCCGACCAACATTACTTCATGGTCTAAGGAATGACTCTCTTGAGGTGTATTCGGATACTCAACTAGATGATAGTGCTAGTTCTTCAGTTTATAACAACATGAATGTTGATGCTATAAATGAAGAACTATTATTATTTTGTGAAAACGAGTTTGAAACATATAAACTTTTAAAAAGAAAAGTTCAGAAGAGAATAAAAACTTGTTTTCTAAGCTTGAAAGAGTTTTGCAAGAGAAGGATAAGATTTCAATTGAAAGGGACTCATTAAAATCCCAACTTGACCTTTCCTTAAATGAAAATAAGATTTGAAGAATAAAAATGATTGTGATAATATTTTAAGAAAAATGAGGCTTTATCTTCAAAATAAGATTTTGTTTTAAAAGAGGATGATTCTTTGAAAAATAAAATTGTTTCTATTTCAAAAGAATGGATTTGATTTCAAATGAAATAAATCTTTAAAAAATAATTTAGATTCTCATGTTTGTCATGCTACATCTTCATCATCAATTCTATTGCATGCTCTACATCTTCTTCTAATGTTGAAAGTAATATATGTATGTTAAAGAAGAGTGTAGATTGTTTGAGCTTCACTTTGAGCCAATGTGCTATGGATCACAAGAAATTAGAATCCATATTTTTACAAGAAACATGCACTCATATTCATGTACATCATTCACGGCATACACCTCATGTACACCATGATCACACCCATTCTCATATGTATGCTAGAGTGTACACATGTACACATTGTGGCCGCAAAAGCCATCTTGCAAGATTTTGCTATGATAGACTAAATTCTGTAAATGTTGCAAATAATAATGTTTGGGTTAGGAAAGGTGCTAACTCCATGGACCCAATAAGATATGGGTACCAAAATCCACCCCTATTGTATTTGATGTAGGTGTGGGCTCTCACTTAACGTGAGAGTAATGGTGCCTTGATGGTGGATGCATTTAAGCTTAATGGACACTACATTGGATGCATCACTTTCAAGGATGTTTGGTGGGAAGACCACCATAGTTTGGAGACCTAGAGATGAGCCCTATCAGTTTTGGTAACTATCTCTAACTCCCATTTTGATTACATGCTTTCATATAAATGTTTTTAGCATGTTTTGGTTTCAATGTTCATAATGATTGATCATGTTTTTATTTATGTTTATGATTTTTGCACTTCATGGTTTTGATTACTTGTTTAGATATAGTTTTCATTAAAACTTGTATTTATACTTGTACAACTAGTGAGCCACATTTGATTATTATAAGTTTGTGCTAAATTGCTCATTTGTACCCATTAGATATACTTGTATAGCCCAGTTTTGATGACTCTTACATTCTAACTTGTATTTCTTATTTTGTATATGTTTAGCTTCATGTATATGTTACTTTGTCTAAACCAATAGATATACATGTACATCCTGAGTCAATTGCCTTTCATGCAATATACTAATGTGGACTCATTTATATTTGGATATGTATGTATACTCTAGTTTATACAAACTTACATATGTCTTGAAATTGTTTTGTTTTGATGAAAATTAAACTTTTAGGTTTTTCATGTTTGTAAAGGAATTTCATTTGAGCTTAAATGCCTATTTTCATGATTTTATTGATTACATGATTCTTACACTCTATATTTGGTGTTTACTCATGACTTTATTTTCATGAGCATATATGTGCTTTATAGACTTTGCGTTTCAATTATTATGTGATTTTCATGTCTTCATGGGATGTATGATTTGGTTTCATATTTTGAAGAATTTCTTACTAGTTTTAAAAAAAAATATCTTTTAAAACTAGTTTCTATTCTTCAATTGGTAGAGTTTTCAAACTATGCCTATTTGCTTTCAAATCATGATTTTTGAAAACCCCTACCTTCTAAGGACAGTTAGATGGGCGAGACCATGCATTGTATGCTCAAAATTAAAAATTATTTAAACATGTGCATGAAAGGGAGGTAGCTTTGAGATATACATAATTTAATGAAAATTTTATTTTTGTATACTCATATGTGTTTCCTATATATGTATGCTTCAAATTTCAATAGTATCAATCTCAATTTGTAATTTTTTTTAAATATACTTCATATTTTACCTTTCAATTGGTATCAAAAATTTACAATATATTTCATTGTTATCAAATAGTTCTTAAGTATGATATATACATTATTTTTAAAATAAAAATTCATTTTGTATACTCATAATTTTTATTGCTAAGCTTAATTTATTTATAATGTCAATTAGTTTTTTAATTGGTATCTTATCCAATCCTATGCATTGTTTTCATTAGTATTTCATAAAGGGGGAGAAAATTCTTGTTTTTAAATCGGTTTTTGTGTAAAATTGGTATTGCTTGAGTTTCAATTGGTATCAATCTCACTTTCAAATGGTATCTTACTCTCACTCTTTATGATGAAAAGTACTTTGTTTTAATATATGCAACATTTTCAATTTTGGTATCAATATTTTTTTTATTGGTATCACTATGTTTATCAAAAAAAAATTCAATTGGTATCATTATTTTTCAATTAGTATCACTATATATATCAAAATTTTTAAATTGGTATCAAAAATTATTTTGTTGCCTAAAGAAAAGATTCGAATGTTTTGGTTTTACGTCTTATCGATTTTTTTATGACACTTGCTTATTTTTAATTCACCCCTTTTGTGGATGAATTGACAAAAAGGGGGAGAGAATTTTGAGCTTATATATGCATGTTTATATCCATGTTTATACATATACATTTGGTTTCCCTTATAAACTTTATTGAATATCCTTATTGTTTATGCTATGCATGAGTTAAGGGGGAGCTTCTACGAAACTTATCTTTAATCTATGCATATATAACTCCATGAGTTTTGTCATCATCAAAAAGGGGGAGATTGTTGGCCAAAGGCCCATCACTCTAGTTTTGATGATGATAAACTCATGCAGTTATAGTGTACTAATGATCTTATACTAATTAGCTTCATTTATCTATCAAGATCTTAGTAGGTGTGTAGCTTCAACAAAGGTATTTTTGGAGCTTACACGTATGATTCTAAAGCTTGCGCATCAAGAT
>JAVJIF010025086.1:0-15007 GCA_038442645.1 Agave tequilana | reverse complement strand
ATATATATATAGCCATATTCTTACATTGTTGTTATCATTAGTGCGTATCAATTGCATGTTAAAACTCTGCATTAGCGTTGGTAAACCTCTAAGATCGTTGGTAAGCCCACTAAGTGAATAGGGTGTTCTAGCATTGTGTTCCCGTGTTCCCGTTAAGACTAGAGTTGCAGCATACATTTGATCATGCATTAATTATGACTAACATTGTAAGAAGAATGCTTCTAGGTTCTAATTCATCCTCAGGCTCAACTAAGAAGATAGTAAGAAGTAGGGAAGACAATTCATGAGGACTATTTAGAATGAAAAATTCCAAATGAAAAATTAGAAAACATCTATAGTATAGGAACATTTGACTTCAAAACATCATACGCAATTAAAATTCATGAAGAAACATTCAATATTCAGAATAAATTTCAAACCATTCCATTATTATCCACCTTGGTATTACAAGAATTTCTAAAGAAAGGATTTCGTTACATACATTTGGCCTAATACAGGTAGCCATTAAACCCTTAGTTCATACAGGTGTAGATTTTCCTGTGTATACAGCCTTAGAGACAAAAGACTAAAAAGATACAAGTCGTCTATTTTGTCTATGATTTCAAACAAATATATGTAATGGTCCAGTCTATTTCAATTGTATGCCTAACTACTCTGTATCATTAACAGATCCATTATTCTTAAATTCATTAATCTTAGACATTCATTTACAAGGTGACGAATTTGAAAAATTTACTGAACAAGTAGCAGTTATGTATAAAATGTATTTCAAATTAATGAACTCTAATATGAACCCTAAATTCAAAATGATGAATACCTCTACACAAGAAGAAACTGTCTTACTTCAAATTGAAACTGAACATTCAAAAACCTTTGTCCCAAGAAGATTAAAGTGGAATGAAATCACAATTCCAGAGGAATTTAGGATTGAAAATCCTCAAACTCCTAGAGACATAGAAAGAATAGAAATTTCTGATATTATTGAAGAAAATGATGGAACGGTATTAATACGATTTAATTCGCTAAAAGAAAAACCATCAACCTCTTTCAGGTATCCTGAATCTAGTAGGAGGTCATGCTCAGATTATTCATTACAACAGCCCATTAAAGTATTTCATAAATCTCCTCTTCTAGAAATGGATCAGGGAAATTATTCTCCGACATCATCACAGATGAAAGGAGACTTTAGTAGTGAGATTAATGTCATTACTAGTGATAAACCATTCATTAATAATAGTTTTGAATTAATGAAAGACTTCAGAGAAGAATCCGAATATTTTAATTGGTTCTCAGAATTTAATAAAACTTATCAGGAAATATTAATAAAAGAATGGATCATTGATATAGAAAAACATAAAATTAATTTTAACTTCAAATATGGTTAGAAAATTATTTAATAAAACAGGGCATTCAAAACCCGTACAACCAATCTCAAATCAATGTTCAAACTAGTTTATATAAAAAATGGCAATTATCCGACGGTCAAACAGTAACTTCTATCTATCCCCATTGCAATCTATTAAAATTACTACTAAAAAAGGAGACATTACTGCCTCACCCTTTAAAAAGGGAAAAGATAATAATGAACCGGTTAACATTGAAGACATTAAGAAAATATATCATCAAAATAATTATTCAAAACAAATGCTGCACACGATAGCACAACAAATAGATTCTTTATCAACTGAAATTAAAGGGTACACAAAGAGTCCAGTCCTAAATTTCCACAAAGTTATTCAGCACCACATTTTCAACCAACTAATATACCAATTGAATTTGAAGAAAAAATTCAACCACTAAACTTACTAGGACAAATAACTCAAGCTCTAGAAAAATTAATAAAGATATTCCAAGCACATCAAAGATAAATACGATTGAAGAACAAAATGCATCAGAATCTGAATCTGCTGAAGACTCTTCAGCCTCAGACAATTCCTTAGTACAACAAATTAATCAAATAGAAGATGATATTCAAGGAACAGATCAAGATTTAGAAATTAATAGAATTCATCAAAAATACAAGCAGCATAACAATTCATACAAAAATTATTGGCGTAAAGGAAGAACTAGGAATTATTATCCTAGGCCAACCCTTCCAGATATTCAATATGAAGAACGAGCAATATTCAAGTCAAGTTACGATGGTACTTCAGTTTATGAATGGAATATTGATGGCAAAAGTGAATATGAAATATTAAACACTTTACAGGAAATTGGTATGGCAGTAACTGCCTACAAAACAAACCGACTACAAGAACAAAATGCCACTGTTTACATTGTCACCGGATTCACTGGTCAATTAAAATATTGGTGGGATAACTCATTGACCCTAGAAGACAAACAAACTATTTTAAATCACGAAATAGAAGTAGAAGATGCTCAGGGAACAATTACTAGGAGAAATGATTCTACTAGTTTTCTCATCGTCACAATAGCAACACATTTTGTAGGAAACCTGCAGAAGAATTAGGATCTTCAAAAATATTCCTTACTAACCTTCGATGTCCAACCCTTTCTGATTTTCGATGGTACAAAGATATGTTTCTAACTCATGTGTTAAAACGGTCCGATTCAACCAAATCTTTTTGGAAAGAAAAATTATTACAGGTCTACCCAATTTATTTTCACAACGAGTTTTCACCAGTATTAAAAAGGCCATGGGAATTGAAGATGATAATATTGATTTTAGTACTATTACATACGGTCATTATTTGCATTCGTTAAAAAGGAAGCACTACTAGCCTGTCAAGAATTAAAATTTCAAGCCAAATACGGTAATAAACGAAAAGAAATGGGCCCTTTCTGTGAAGCATTTGGCATCACAGGAATAAAAGCTCCCTCAATAGAAAAGAAACACAAACAAAAAATGATTCCTTATAAAAAGCATAAGCCAAAGAAATACAAATATTCTCGAAAACATTCAAACGAAGATTATTATCAATCTAAAAGAATTACTTGTTATAAATGTTGCAAACCTGGTCACATCGCAAGTAAATATAAATTAAAAGGCAAAAATAGAATTAATGAAATCATAGACAATCTATCAGATATAGATTCAAACATAAAAGAAAATTTAAAGAAAAATTACAACTCTATTCTGAAATTAATAAAATATCTGAAGATGATGGATTTTACTATTCTTCAAGTTCTAGTGACCATACGTGTACATGTAAACAAATTAATATGATTAATACAAGAAACACTCTAAAATTACCTAAGGCAAAAAATTAAAAAAAGATTCAAAAGAATTGATATTCGATATGATACAATAGATTGCAGACCCGGAAAAACAAAAGGAACATTTAGAAAAATTGAAAACCCTAATAATCAATGAAGAAGACAATACGGATAAACTAATTCAACCTTTTAGTATCTCAAAACTTTTTGAGACCTATCCCGTAAATACAACCTTGAAGCCCCAACCAAATAGCATTCATGAACTTCGAACAGAAATAAAATTATTAAAAGAAGAAATTAAGAATATTAAAGAAAATTTAAGCCAAATAGAAACAAAAAATTTAGCATACGAAACCCAAATGTGCCTTATTCAGACTCAACTCGATAAAGGAAAAGAAATTGCAACCATATCGGAAGAAGAGTTACCTTTCTCATTAAACGAAATCACCATTTCAACCACTGAACCCTCCGACTCTAACTTCATTTCAACTATTAAGGGATTCACATATCAGAAATGGTTTGTATTCATAAATATTACAATTCACAATTCTAAATTCACAATATTCATAGGGGAACCATAACACCAATCAATAGATCAATAGAATTTGCAAACAAATTTCCCGATGAAATTAAAGATAAAACCCAGTTACAAAGATTTTTAGGATGTTTAAATTACGTATCTGATTTCATCCCAAAAATACGAATAATTTGTGCACCACTATTTCAAAGACTCCAAAAAATCCACCAGCATGGTCTGATAAGCATACTCAAATAGTCAAACAAATTAAAGAGAAAGTCCATTCATTACCATGTCTATGCATTCCTCATCCTCATGCATTCATGATAGTTGAAACAGATGCATCAGATATAGGATATGGTGGCATACTGAAACAAAGATTTCAACAAACATCTCATGAGCAACTGGTTAGATTTCATTCTGGTGTATGGCTCGGTCCTCAAAAATCTTACTCCACCATCAAAAAGGAAATTCTTTCCATTGTTCAATGTATTTCTAAATTCCAAGATGATCTTCTGAATAAAAAATTCCTTCTCTGAATTGATTGTCAATTCGCTAAATTTATTCTTGAAAAAGATGTTCAAAATATTGCATCTAAGCAAATTTTTGCTAGATGGCAAGCCATTCTTTCTATTTTTGATTTTGATATAGAGTATCTTAAAGGTTCAAATAATTCCTTACCCGATTTCCTAACTCGTGAATTCTTAACCACAAATTCAAAATGAGTACCGACAAAGGCAAATCTCCGATTCAAAAGACCGTCAATTTCAAAGACTATGAAATAAAAATCTCATCACTTTTTGAAATCACCTAGAGGGGGGGTGAATAGGTGATGGCTATATGAAATATGACAATAATGCGGAATTTAAATCTACTTAAAACAATAAGCTCAAATTAAAACACTTGCAAGATAAAAGGCAGTAAGTAAAGCAAGTAATAAATAGAGATTGAGTTTAGAGAAAATTGAGCAAACGCAAACACGAAGATATGTTTCCGAGGTTCGAGCCACGCTCTACGTCCCCGCCTTCACACTTGAAGGATTTCCACTATTGGTGATCCCACTGGATCCTCAATACAAGGACACACTTGTCCTGTCTCTCGGTGTCGCTACAACACTTTGAAGCACACCCGCTCAATTGAGGCCGATGCCTCTACAACTTCTCAAATGAAGAAAACTTGATCACACTTGATCAAAAAGCTCACTTTGCACAATCCTATAACCAATATGAAGGAGATGATACTTGGGATTGTGTAGTGCAAAAGGACTAGAGAGAAGTAGAGGATTGCTTCAAAAATGTGTAGGGAATTTTTGGCTTTGGAGAGAAAATCTTTTCTAAAAAGAAAAACTAAAGTGTTTGGCTTGGAAATAATTTTCTTGCTTAAAAATCTTTTCTATATTTCAAAATCTTGTATCTTATCATGTTGAAATGACCCACTATTTATAGTGGAAGAAAAACAGGGTAAACAGCTTAAGAGATTCGTTGGGGTGAGATCCCAACAAAATCTGTCAGAAAATAGAGCTGTTGGAGTCTGTCAGACTTTCTGACAGCTAACGGTCGACCGGGCCGGTCGACCGCCAACGGTCATATTTCTGACCGTTGGGGGAAAACGGTCGGCCGACTCGGTCGACCGCAGCTCTGCATAAAAGAGGAACTCTAACGGTCGGCCGACCCGGTCGACCGAAATAAACAGAGAGCACTGACATAGTTCCCGGTCGACCGGGGCGGTCGGCCGACGTGCACACATGCACAGCCGTGCACGTCGGTCGACTGGGTCGGTCGACCGGACTCTGTCAGATCTGTTTATTCAGAGTCTGCAAAAAGGAAAAGATGTTTTGGTTCAAACATTTTGTTTAAGGATTTGAAAACAATATTCTAGGTCTTATAAAAACTTAGAGTGTGATCATAGATCAACCCCCAAACATGTTAGATCATTATTTGGTAAAAATCCTTTTTGATAGAATGATTTTCTAAAACTGGTTTTTCCAAAACATGGTATTTCTAAAAAACTAAGTTAGAAATTCTGATATAAAAATTGTTTTGAAGTCATGAAGCAATACTAAGTGTGTGTGAGTGACAATCCCAAGTATTCTACCTCTATCATATAGGTTTTGACAAAATATCTAAAAGATAAAAAGTAAATTACAAATCTTGAATCTTTTTCTTTTATGTTTGATCCCGAAGCTTTTCTACCGTGCAAGGCTTGGGAATCCAAATCTTTAGCGGCGTCCAAATTGTGAGTCTTGATGTGGAGCCGTCAAATCAACTTGTTTTAAACCTGAAACTCTTTTAAACAAGATTGTTAAAAACATAACTAAATATGTTTTGTTATCATCAAAATATCGGGCTAATGGCCTTTGGGCCAACAATCTCCCCCTTTTTGATGATGACAAAACATATATAGTTATCACAAATATTTTGGGTGGAGACTTCAAGTGAAGCTCCCCCTCAACACATGCATATAAACAAATAGCACTACTAGTATATTGAAAATGAAGCACATGTCAATCAACCATACAAAATGGATAATGGATGTCATAGATAAAAGAGTCATATCCATAAGAACATAAACACCATGTCCACAAAGCATAAGTACATGTCCAAAATACTAAACAAAACACCATGTGTCCAACAACACAAAATACAAAATAGATAATACAGCCCAAGAAGTCTCTCATAAATATCTCTCCCCCTTTTTGACATCATCAAAGAAGGGAAAATCTCTAAATCACTCATCACCATCATCATCCTCAGAATCGTCCTCCTCAGACGAGTCGTCCTCATCTCCTTCAGCCATCTCCTCATCACCATCATCATCATCCTCCTCATCATCATCTGAAGCCTCCTCCTCTGGATCGATCGCTGCAACACTTGGCTGAGGTGCTGGAGGAGCAGAAGGGGCCCTAGCTGGAAATGGAGGGCCGGAGGAAGGAAGCGGTCGGGCAAACGTCGTAGGGTCTGGAGCTCGCATGTTGTACTTCAAGTAGAGAGCACCAAATTGCGAATCCATGTATCGCATGGAATCAGCAAAGTAGCACATATCGTTTCGAAGTCCCTGATAGCGAGTGTCCATCTCCTCGCGATGTGCCGCTAACTCCGCAGAAATCTGGTTTTGGCGCTGCTGGATCTCAGCGAAATCAAAGAATGATGCTCCTGGAACTGAGCTCGAAGCTCAGAAGAAATAAAGGACTGGAGGTCTGAGGGAATAGACGACCCTGGAGCAGAAGAAGATCCTGGAAGAGAGGAAGACCTAGAACAGAAGTAGGAGGAATAGGAGGCTGCTCAGGAGCGGGATGACGCATCCCAGCTTGCATCCTCTTAAGAAGAGTGCTGTTCAGGTTTATAGAAGGGTCTGAGGGTCTCACAGAGGACAAGTCAAAATCAAGTTGTTTTAGAAGATAGGAGATTAGCATCCCATAAGGCAAATGCCTAGTGGGGACAAAAACATGATCTGAAGTCATGTGAGAAATGATAAACCTGGCAAAGTTTATCTTAATGCCTTTCAGAAGGCAATAGACAATTAGTGGGACAGGTCCTCTGGCGTGACTATATTCACCAGATTTGGGCAGAATGTTATAAAACACAAATTTAGCGAGAACTTGAGCGGTGAGTGTGAAGTTTCTCACCTCCTCATTCCTCACTAAGCCGGGGTTGTCATCCCCGTGGAGTAAAGTTGACGCGGTGAGCGCAGACTCACCGGCCGGATACACAAAATCATGCAGGTCATAGGAGTAGACATCAACTCCTTCACAGGAGAGATGCAGAAGCTCAGCAAAATCTTGGAGAGAGATATCTATGTCTCTTCCAAGAACCCTAGACCTAACCCGGTTACCCTCATAAGCAAGATTAGTGTAAAAGTATGGTATGAGTGAGGTGTACACGGGTTCTCTAATAGACATGAACTGATCCAAAGAGTTATTCCTCAAAATTTGTGGGATATTAAGATGTTCAAAATCTTGAAGGACAACACATCTACCAGAAATAATAGTTCTCCCCGAAAGGAGGATATATCGATTTTCTGCTAGATCGGAAACAAAGGGAGGTTTGGTTTTGGTGGAGGAAGAAGAAGGGGCTATTGATTTTCCCTTCTCGGATCTAGATCTTTTAGGCATATTTTTTTTTAGGTTGAAATGATAGATCTAGGTCAAAAGCAAAAAATAACCAGATTAGGGCTTGATCTAGTCTAGATGAAAGAAAGATCTTGACAAAAATAGGATGATCAACAAGAGTGAAAGCAAGATCTAAAGAAAAATGAGGTTTTTACCTTAAAGGATGGAAGATCAAGAGCCCACAACCGAAAAACCTTGAGAATATACGTAGATCAGGCCTGAGACTGACGATCCAGGAAAGATTTGAGTGATCTAGGCAAGGATTTAGGTTGGATTGAGATGGGATGGAGTAATTAGGGTTTTTAGAGAAGAGGAAATGAAGAGTCGACGGAGAGAAATGAGAGAGATGAGAGATTTAGGGCTTTAAATAGGGTGGGTAAATGACAGATTCCCGTCGCTCGGTCGACCGGTCCGGTCGACCGAAAATACCCGAGAGCTCTGACAGACAAGTCGGGCGACCGCTCCGGTCGGCCGAAAATACCCGAGAGCTCTGACAGATAAGTCGGGCGACCGCTCCGGTCGGCCGGCAACAGAGAAGAATAAAAAAATCTTCCAGGCAAGGTCGGTCGGCCGGATCTCAGCTCCGGTCGGTCGGACTTGCCCAAAAACTGTCAGCAGCAAAACAAAACAAAAATTTATATAGTTTGAAAATATTTCAAATAATGTTTAAACATCTTTTAAACTTTATTAGCTATAATTATCAACAAAATTTACACAAATATTTTTACCTTTTTATTTTCCATATAAAACAAAGGTTTAGAGATGTTGAAGCCGAATACCCGGTGAAGGGTTCTGAACTTCTTCCTCGAGATTCCTCTAAATATGAGTTGAGGTGCGCAATTGCCATCTCTAAGTATTTGCTTTAAAATGTTTTAAATATTTATTTAGTTTTGACAAATCAAAAATACATATATAATTAAATCTAGACATGTGGACAAAAAAAATATGACATAAAACAAGATAGCATATACACAAGCATGATGGAAATGTAGGTTTACTCTAACACATATCAATGTAACACAATGGTAAACTAACAATCCTATGCATATGTATATATAAACAAAATAAAACTTTTAAATGGAGAAATTACCAAACCGAGGGTATTCTCCAAAATAGGTGCCTCCATGATAGTGATGCAAGCGCGATGTGATCTTTGAGCTTTGATGCATCCACCACGCGGGCACCGTCTCCCCCTAAGTCTTGGAGGAAGAAGACCCACCTGTATCAACTAAGTTTGGTGTGTCTTTTGGTACCCATATCTTTTTGGGTCCTTTGGGGTTAGTACCGGGGCGAACCCAAACATGTTTATTTGTTTTATTAAGCTTAGCAAAACAAAATTTTTCTAAATGGCCTTTGCGGCCACAATGAGTGCAAATATAAATCCTACCACTACCATACATGTATGCATGCTTATGTGTGTGTGCATGTTTCCGTGCATGTTGATGGTGAGTGTGTTTCCCTTGGGTTACTCCTTTGGGAAATTTAGAAGCAAATTTATTTAAATCAAATGCACATTTTTTAAGAGTTGAATCTAAAACATCAACCCGTTTTTGAATTTCAATAAAATCATTTTTATTACATGAAGAAATAGAAGTTTTTCCTTTAGTGGATATTTTATATTTATCAAAATCGATTTTTAATTTTTCAAAAGCATTAGCTAAATCATTTTTCTCTTTTTCAACAATATTAATTTTATCTTTCAAGGAATCATTTTCTCTTTTTAATTTCTTATTATGAGATTGCGAAATCTCATACCTATGTTGTAGTTCTTCAAAGAATTGAGCTAATTCATCCATAGTCAATTCATCATCTTCTATGGAGTTGTCGAGAATTACCTTAGAAGCATCATCTCCATGTGCCATGAAGCACATGTGTGCGGCGTCGTTCTCCTCCTCGGATTCCGACTCCGTATCGTCCCACGTGGCCACCATTGCCTTCTTCTTCTTTGGGCCGATCTTGGAGGTGGTAGCTTGGAGAGCGGGGCAATCGGCAATGAGATGTCCGATCTTCTTGCAATGGAAGCAAGGACCGGGCTCCTCTCTTTTCCTTTCAAATCTTCCTTGAGGTTTCCCTCTTCGGAAGTTGCTTTGCCTCCCTTTCTTGTAGAACATTTTGCCCACCTTCCGGATGAGCATGGCAAAGTCCTCATCGTAGTCTTCCGATGAGTCTTCCTCGTCATGGTTGGTTGGAGTGGCTTTGAAAGCGAGGGCTTTCTTCTTTGGCGCCTCCCTTTCTTCTCTAACTTTCATCTCCATCTCATGGGTCTTGAGATTTCCGATGAAGCCGGAGAAGTCCATCTCCTCCCGATCGTTGAGCTCCTTGAGGGTTGTTGCCTTGACTTCCCAAGCTTTGGGAAGAGCTCTAATGACCTTCCGAATCTTTTGGTCATTATCGATCGCATCACCTAAAGAAGATAAAGCATTTGTTATTTTGGTGAAACGAGTGAGCATGTCATCAATGCTCTCATTCTCAAGCATGTAAAAGTTCTCATATTGAGAACGAAGCAAGTCAATTTTGGATCTCTTGACTTGTGACGTTCCCTCATGAGTCACAATTAAAACATTCCACACTTCATATGCGGATTTACAATTTATGATGCGTGAGAGGTCATCTTCATTAAGGGCTTGGGTTAATGCATATTGAGCCCTAGCATTGGCCTCATAGTCCTTGGTGGTGTCCTCGGACCATGATCTCTCATCGGTGAGAGGTTCTACAAATTCTTTAGTTATGGCCCTAGCTACCCTAACTCCTAGGGACTTAAGGAAAAGGTTCATCTTGACCTTCCAAATGGGGAAGTTCAAGCCATCAAATTTGGGTGGGGACTTGATGCTAGAAAAATCAATTGAAGCCATGGATAATGAATAAGATGCACAACAAATGAAGAATGCAACAAAATGATATAGCCAAATACAAGGATCTCCCTAAGGTGGTTAAACCAAATAGTAGGGTTAGGCTCTGATACCAATTGAAATCACCTAGAGGGGGGGTGAATAGGTGATGGCTATATGAAATATGACAATAATGCGGAATTTAAATCTACTTAAAACAATAAGCTCAAATTAAAACACTTGCAAGATAAAAGGCAGTAAGTAAAGCAAGTAATAAAGAGAGATTGAGTTTAGAGAAATTTGAGCAAACGCAAACACGAAGATATGTTTCCGAGGTTCGAGCCACGCTCTACGTCCCCGCCTTCACACTTGAAGGATTTCCACTATTGGTGATCCCACTGGATCCTCAATACAAGGACACACTTGTCCTGTCTCTCGGTGTCGCTACAACACTTTGAAGCACACCCGCTCAATTGAGGTCGATGCCTCTACAACTTCTCAAATGAAGAAAACTTGATCACACTTGATCAAAAAGCTCACTTTGCACAATCCTATAACCAATATGAAGGAGATGATACTTGGGATTGTGTAGTGCAAAAGGACTAGAGAGAAGTAGAGGATTGCTTCAAAAATGTGTAGGGAATTTTTGGCTTTGGAGAGAAAATCTTTTCTAAAAAGAAAAACTAAAGTGTTTGGCTTGGAAATAATTTTCTTGCTTAAAAATCTTTTCTATATTTCAAAATCTTGTATCTTATCATGTTGAAATGACCCACTATTTATAGTGGAAGAAAAACAGGGTAAACAGCTTAAGAGATTCGTTGGGGTGAGATCCCAACAAAATCTGTCAGAAAATAGAGCTGTTGGAGTCTGTCAGACTTTCTGACAGCTAACGGTCGACCGGGCCGGTCGACCGCCAACGGTCATATTTCTGACCGTTGGGGGAAAACGGTCGGCCGACTCGGTCGACCGCAGCTCTGCATAAAAGAGGAACTCTAACGGTCGGCCGACCCGGTCGACCGAAATAAACAGAGAGCACTGACATAGTTCCCGGTCGACCGGGGCGGTCGGCCGACGTGCACACATGCACAGCCGTGCACGTCGGTCGACTGGGTCGGTCGACCGGACTCTGTCAGATCTGTTTATTCAGAGTCTGCAAAAAGGAAAAGATGTTTTGGTTCAAACATTTTGTTTAAGGATTTGAAAACAATATTCTAGGTCTTATAAAAACTTAGAGTGTGATCATAGATCAACCCCCAAACATGTTAGATCATTATTTGGTAAAAATCCTTTTTGATAGAATGATTTTCTAAAACTGGTTTTTCCAAAACATGGTATTTCTAAAAAACTAAGTTAGAAATTCTGATATAAAAATTGTTTTGAAGTCATGAAGCAATACTAAGTGTGTGTGAGTGACAATCCCAAGTATTCTACCTCTATCATATAGGTTTTGACAAAATATCTAAAAGATAAAAAGTAAATTACAAATCTTGAATCTTTTTCTTTTATGTTTGATCCCGAAGCTTTTCTACCGTGCAAGGCTTGGGAATCCAAATCTTTAGCGGCGTCCAAATTGTGAGTCTTGATGTGGAGCCGTCAAATCAACTTGTTTTAAACCTGAAACTCTTTTAAACAAGATTGTTAAAAACATAACTAAATATGTTTTGTTATCATCAAAATATCGGGCTAATGGCCTTTGGGCCAACACTTTCATCCTCGCCTATTCAAAGTCCCAATAAATTCCAAGTCTTAGGTAATTTTCCTCCTCTTCCTTATGCCATGACTCTTCAAACGCCTTCTGCCAAAATTCAAAACACATCACGCCCTCAGTCAACATCTGATTCATCTCCTTATTTCACCAAAAGGAATCCAGAACATCTACTCCTTACCACCTTTACTGAAATTCCTGATTACAAAACCCTCTCCTCATTTGTTAGTAAAATCCTACCTTCTGGTTGTCAATGGATTCCAGACGACCCACTCAAAACTCAACGATATTATGAACTTGTTCTCGTTGACTCTGGCTCTATTGAGCTATATCATTCTATGGACAAAAACAATCCCGACAGAATCTCTTATTCAAAATGCATCATCAAAAGAGTAATCAAACCGACAGAATGGGCATCCTATGCTACAATGAAGGATTTTATAGTCAATTACATTCCAAAAGGTTACTCCTATCATGATTATCGGATGGCCTGGTATCGCGCATTCCTCTACAGACCATTTGATCATTCATGGTTTTTTTACCTTTCATTCAAACTGTCAAGAAGATTTTCCAATTTGGTTCTATGAGTGGTGGCATTCATACGGACCCACAACAGATATTCTACCACCAGCAATACTCAAAGGCTTCAATCCCTACCTACTCAAAGCCAAAGGACTACACTATGTCAAGACAGTATAGTTCTACAGAGAATTCAAGGTTCCATGGATTTTCTGTTGGAGTTACAGAGTTGCTCAACATTATAGTATTGCCGACAAATTCCTATGAGTCTCTTCCGAGAATTCAAAATTAAATGGTGGGACAAATTTAATCAAGCTCTCTGTTCGGACACAACAGTTACTGAATTCCTCGCCACCGGCAAAAAACTCCAACATCATATTCAACAAATTGCCAAGCAAACGGATCCTTCTACTACTCCAAAATCCAACTCCAAAACCCCAGTTCAACTCCCAGATGACTCTGATTCAGAAGACGAATTCCAACAGTTCTTACAATTCCAAAAATTTAAGAAGATGCAGAAGCAACTCAACCGTTCCCGGGCAAACTCCACGACATCCTCCACCTCCACCGATCCCATCGGTGGCCAAGATCCCTTTGATATGTAAAAAAGAGAGAGAGAGAGAGAGAGAGAGAAGAAAGAGACACTTTTCTGCAGATTCCACCATCAGAAGACAGAAGACAAAGCACTCATCACAAGAAGACAAAATACTGTCACTCATCACAAGATGACAAAAGCAGACAGCATCTCCAGCTCAAAAGCATCACCCGATTCCACAGCATCGCCAGATCAAAAGCAAAAGAAGAAAATGACAACGCACTTATCTTTCCAGCTCAAAAGTAAATCCACTCACCGGCAATAATTCAAAAATGACAGAGGAGACTTGACGGAAAGTAGATTCCTTACCTCAAAGAACGTGACGCACTCGCCCAAAAGCAGATGCCTTCAAGAAGGACAGCTTATCCCTCAATCATGCAGGACAGCTCATCACCTCCAGAAGCATCCACACACTCTATAAATCAGAGTCCCCTTCATTCGTCAAAGGCAGAGTGAAAATAACAATCAGCAATTAAGCCAGAAATTCCTCAGTCCTCAACCAACCTTCTTCAACTACCATCTTCACCTAAACCTTTCAAACTGTATTCCTACCTTATCCTGTATCCAGTTTCAAAAGTCATAGTATCAAGACAAGCCTTGTAAGTTCATATTCCATTTATAATTTATCTCTTCAAAATAATATTTCATCCTTTGTTAATACTGTGTGGTTGTCAATTAATACTTCCACAACAAGATTGCATTGTGCACCTCTAACTCTTATCAAGAGGAATCACGAGGAAGAAGTTCAGAACCCTTCACCGGTTATTCGCTTCTAATCTTATTCGAAGTGATCGTTTCTGTTTCCTTTTTCATATAATCATCTTAAACTTACTCCTGGGTTTATTTTGGTATCAGAGCGAAAATAGCAATCAGCAATTAAGCCAGAAATTCCTCGGTCCTCAACCAACCTTCTTCAACTACCATCTTCACCTAAACTTTCAAACTGTATTCCTACCTTATCCTGTATCCAGTTTCAAAAGTCATAGTATCAAGACAAGCCTTGTAAGTTCATATTCCATTTGTAATTTATCTCTTCAAAATAATATTTTATCTTTTGTTAATACTGTGTGGTAGTCGATTAATACTTCACAACAAGATTGCATTGTGCACCTCAAACTCTTATTAAGAGGAATCACGAGGAAGAAGTTCAGAACCCTTCACCGGGTATTCGGCTTCTAATCTTGTTCGAAGTGATCGTTTCTGTTTCCTTTTTCATATAATCATCTTAAACTTACTCCTGGGTATATGTATATATAGGTATATATATAGGTATATATTGAAAATCACCTAGAGGGGGGGGGTGGAATAGGTGATGAATGCTAATCAATGCACAATTTAAAATTTAAGATAATATGATGCAACAATCCCAAAACAAGACTAAGAGCCGTATGCCCCGTGAGGGTTCTGAACTCCTTCCTCCTGATTCCTCGTAAAATGAGTTAGAGGTGCGCAATGCAACCTTGTTGTATGGGATATTGATTGACAAGATGAATGATGAATGAATATGACAATCACAAGCAAGTAGTAATACAATGAAAGTAGAGCAAGAACAAGGAAA
>JAVJIF010025085.1:0-83891 GCA_038442645.1 Agave tequilana | reverse complement strand
TATCATCATATTTACCATCACATTTGCACATTTATTCATATTATAATGCACATTTATTAATATTTTGTTATTTAATGTGTGCAGACCTCGAATTATTATTTTAATAATAAATAAAGCTTAAAAGAGCCCAAAAGCCCAGATCCAAGCCCATGTTTGAAGCCCAGGTGCAAAAGCGCAATTACAAGAAATCAAAATGCAAATACAAGGGCTAAAAGTTGCAAATATCAAAGATAAGGGAAGGATAGACTTCTATCCAACCCTAAACACTTGCAGGATGAGGATAAAAGCCCAAGATAAGAAGGAAATTCGTGGATAGAAGATTTGGGATATTTGAGATCAAGGTAACTTGATTACTAAGTTATCTCGAAAAATCTAGAATAAAGAGCCAGAATGCAGCTTCCAGAAGCAGGCGCCCAAATGGATGGACCAGAAGAAGCCACGCGCCAAAGCGCGTGGCCAGATTCCACAGAAATGCCGCAGATCTGCGGCAAAAGCCCAGATGCTGCGGCATTTTGGATAAAGATGACTACCAACTTTCGTGTGCGATCTTATCCGGGACTCTATCACCTTCTGCACTATAAATATCCCTGCAGGCGCAGCAAAGAGGGGATCCAGAGACGTATTAGGGTTTTCTTTTAGCCATTTTCTTTAATTTTCTGCAAGATTGTAACTTTCATTTCATGTACGTGTGGAGAAGAAGGAGCTTTGTAATTGGAGGATTATTCTGCAATAAAGGTTACCTTTTTCCCATTTAATTTTCTGTATTTAGTTTTATTTATTTCTGTGATCTCTCTGGTTTGGTTTCTAATCATCGATCTTCTGATTTGTTTTCTTTCTTTCTTTATCTAATCTCTCTTATTAAACAATAAAAAAAATATAAATTGAAAAGATAAAAAAAATGATGATGAACTAATTCTCTCTAGTGGTTTGCTGAAATTCTTAAAGCAACCCTAGAGCAGTTAAGCCTTGATCAGATTGATGACCATATCTAGAAACCCTAGGTTTAATAATAACTTTTCTTGAAGATTAAACAAGATAACTAAGACTCTTAATCTAGGTTGCATATTAAAAAGACTTTTCATGACTTCAAACTTAAGAACTAGGACAGCATAAATTTAAGATTCATCTTCTATTAAGCTGTACCTAGATGTTAGGATGAACCATAGTTTGGCTTTTAAATAATGTAACTTAGTTAGAATCTGGTATTGGTTTTTCTTACTTGAATTATTATTAATAACCTAGGGTGAATTACATACATCTCAAGATGAAGATCAATTTCCTTAACTTGCAATAGGGTTGTGGTAGAAAATCAGCAAAACCACGTCTTTCATATCATATATTCTCAAATCTAATCTCTTTTCTCCTATTTTTGAAGATACAGAGGAATCGAGTCGAAAGCTTGCATCGCATCCTTCCCTGAGGATCACGACCCGCTTGAGCCCTTGCTACAGCGGATTCGCATTGAGACTAAGAAATCTACACTTCATTCTTTTTATTCACAAATTCTTAAATTCTCAATCAAATTTTGGCGCCGTTGCCAGGGAAGGAACGACACGATTTCCTCGTTCTAATCATTCTTTATTCGTTCTGTTTGCAGATACAGAGAACAGGAAAACAGAGCAGTAGCAAGGACATACAGCAACCCAGTGCCTCTGCCCTCGAAGGCAGAGCACCAGGGCCTACATATTTGCCGCAGATCCGCGGCCAGGGCCGCAATTCTGCGGCAATAGTAGTTGACTACTAATCTGGTTTTCTGCAGGTTGCTCTGAATTGCAAAAATAGCTTACTGCTTTGATTATATTTCTCTGTGATCACTCTGCAACTGCTAATTAATAACATTAACCTATTTGTTGACAATAATATAAAAAAAAACTAGATTCTTGCATTTAGGGCACGTGTCTATTTTAATTTTTTTAATTCTGTTGAAGAGTGCTGGCGACAAGGTACGTTTGCATAGCATATAGATTAGGAATTACTCTTGGTTGATTTACTGTTTTCTTGAGTGATTACTTTTCTACAGCTTTACACGTACACAAAAACATCTTAAGGGCATAACCCATAAACAAAATAAGGTGGGGATTTCATCACCCTTCCTTGGCCCACAAATCATATCCGTCACACTCACAACCCTAACCTTAAGTAAAATTGACTAGACGTTGGCCCTAGGTTAACTCGGACTCAATAGGAGATTGACCGAAGGAGGAGGAAATTATTCGAAATTAACTCTTGTCAAATCGGTGTCTAGGCAGGGGATTGAGGGCCGAAAGCCCGAAGAACGGTGGTTATTTAATTAAGGAACGTCTCTGACGGAAAACCTCCCACCGGTCTTGCCACCTACCTGGCCGATTAGCTTGTGGTTAACGTCGACAGTAGACCTCCTAAGGACAGTCTAAAGTTAGGAGTCGTCTAGGTCAAGGCTTACCCTAGATTAGGATTTTTGATTGTTTTTCTTTTTTATTGATTGATTGGGTGAACTTGTTTGCTGATTGTGCATGTCCGCTTGGTCGAGAGACCCACTTACATCCAGGCTAACTAGAACTAGTTCACCACCCGAACAAAAGCCCGACTCTCACATGGCACAACCGCCATCACTCCAAGATAGGTTCTATCCTATTAGAACCTCTATTCCTTCTTGCATCAAGCTGAGTAATGAAGGTGTTGACCCATTTGAGCTTAAGCCACAATATATCAACACCCTTCCCAAGTTTCATGGACTTGAATCTGAGGATGCATACTTCTTCATAAGGGAATTTGAGGAAGTATGTTTAATGATGAATATTCCTAAGTTAGGAAAAGATGCCATCAAACTTAGGTTTGTCCCCTTTGCTTTGAAAGATCTAGCAAAGAAATGGCTCTACAGTCTAGAGGTTGGTTCTATATCTTCTTGGGACAGTTTCGTTAAGGCCTTCTTAAAGAAATTTTATCCCGTTCACAAGACTGCACTGATTAGGAAGAATATCCTACAGTACAAGCAAACAGCCAATGAACCTTTTTGGAAATACTTCGAGCGTTTTAAGGATCTCCTTGCCCAATGTCCTCACCATGGGATAGAGAAATGGCGACTTTGCCAAGTTCGATATGATGGATTAGATTATTCCACTAAAACACTGTTAGAATCCATGTGTCAAGGAGGATTTCTGCAAAAGAATGAAGATGAAGGATGGTTATTGTTTGAGGAATTAGCTGAAAAATCCATCCAATGGGACCCTACTCCTGAAAAATCTAGGACTAATGACCCTACTTCTTCTAGAGGAGGTATCCATTCCATTGAGGCAAACATAGCAACTGATGCTAAGATAGCTGCTGTTATGCGAAGACTAGAGGCCTTAGAAACTAAGGAGGCAGTCTCAGTGAACCAAGTCAGCCCAACATCTTCGGCGGGCTGTACTTATTGTCAAGATAGGAACCATGTGTTCGAGGAATGTCCTGTTTTCATAGCGCATCAAAGTTCGCCCGAACATATGAGTGCGGCCTTCACAAGGCCTGCCAATAATCCGTATTCGCCCACCTACAATCCCGGTTGGAGAAACCATCCAATTTTTCATGGGGGCCAAGCAACAATGAGCAGATTAGGCCCAAATTCTCCAACAATTTCCAAAATCCACCCTATCAGCAAAGTTTTCCTAGTCAAAATCCGCCACCTTCTTTCCAATATTCACAAATGGAAACAAGGCTCTCCAACATGGAAAGAAAGGTGGATACCTTAGTTAAAAGCCAAGACACGCTGGCTCAAGTCCTAAATAGGATAGAGATCCATTTGAACCAGCAAGAGAGACAGAGGGGTACCCTACCGAGTCAACCATTGCCTAACCCTAGGAATCCTAGGCCAGCCAATGAGGGTCAAGACCCAAATCAGTGTCATATGGTTCATACACTCAGATCAGGGAAACAAGTTGATAATCAAGTATCCATGCCATCGGATCCATCTCAGCCATCCATTCCATCTAGCTCCACTCCTGCTCCATCCAGCCCCAATGAAACTGAAGCTGAAAAGTCAGTAGGTCAGATGCACCAGCGTATAGCTCCATTTCCAAATAGGCTTAGAAGCAACACCAATGCACATATGGAGAAATTATTAGAGGTGTTCAATCAAGTTAGGCTCAATATTCCACTTCTTGATGCAATCCAACAGGTCCCTAGTTATGCCAAATTCCTTAAGGACATGTGCACCAAGAAAAGAAAGACTAATGTGCCTAAGAAGGTTTTTCTAGCC
Source organism: Agave tequilana (assembly GCA_038442645.1). Taxonomy (NCBI): domain Eukaryota; kingdom Viridiplantae; phylum Streptophyta; class Magnoliopsida; order Asparagales; family Asparagaceae; genus Agave; species Agave tequilana. The sequence goes on along the minus strand of JAVJIF010025085.1, from coordinate 79,678 downwards.
ACTAACATTAGTGAGCTACTGTCCAACCAGATCCCTATCAAGTATAAGGACCCAGGTTACCCCACCATTTCTTGCACCATAGGTCGAGCCGAAATCAATCGAGCACTCCTCGATTTAGGAGCCAGCATCAATTTGCTCCCTTTCTCCGTGTATCAACAACTTGGATTAGGTGAACTCAACCTGACCCAAGTTACTATTCAGTTGGCTGACCGCTCTATCAAAGTTCCTAAGGGAGAAATCAATGACGTTCTCATACGGGTAGGAGAATTCATTTACCCAGTAGATTTCATTGTCTTAGAGACACAACCTGTGTCTAATCCTAGGTCCCAAACTCCCGTCATCTTAGGAAGACCGTTCCTAACAACTGCAAATGCAATAATCAATTGTAGAAACGGATCCATGAGATTAACTTTTGGGGATATGACCAAGGAAGTCAATGTTTTCAACCTAGGTAAGCATCCCTACGATGTGACCGACCAACCCTTTGAGGTTAACTTCATTGAAAATATGACGAGTGAGCATAATGATGAGATCATACTTGAGTCAGAGGAAGAGGAAGATTTAGAAACAAGTGATATCAGCCTTGATGAGATCGAATGAGAATCAAATCTGAGTTCTATAGAGATGGGAGATTCTAGCTTAACTTCTCCACCCATCGAGCCAACTCCTTCTTTGGAGTTAAAAGCCTTGCCTAAACATCTTAAGTACGCCTACCTAGGTGAACAAGAGACGTTACCGGTCATAGTTGCATCTAATTTGACTAATAGGCAAGAGGAAGACTTACTGGCAACCCTTAGGAGACATAGGGAAGCCATTGTTGGACTATGGCAGATATCAAGGGACTGAGCCCTACGATAGTCCAGCATCGTATCCATCTAGAGGAAGGGGTTAGACCGAAGAGAGATCCACAGCGTAGGCTAAACCCACTCATGCAGGAGGCTGTACACGCCGAAATAGTGAAACTGTTAGATAATGGGATCATTTATCCCATTTCCGATAGCGAATGGGTTAGCCCAATGCATGTGGTCCCTAAGAAGTCTAGCTTTACTGTGGTAGAGAATGACAAGCATGAGTTAGTGCAAACACGATTGCCTACCAAGGTTAGAGTATGCATAGACTACCGCAAGTTGAACGCAGCCACTAGGAAAGATCATTTTCCCCTCCCATTTATTGACCAAATGCTGGAAAGATTAGCCGGTCATGAGTACTACTGCTTCTTGGACGGTTATTCAGGGTATAACCAAATCCCTATAGCCCCGGAGGACCAAGAAAAGACAACGTTCACGTGCCCATTTGGGACATTTGCCTACCGTCGAATGCCTTTCGGCTTGTGCAATGCCCCCGCCACATTCCAACGTTGTATGTTAAGCCTGTTTTTTGATATGGTCGAGCGTTTCTTAGAGATTTTCATGGACGATTTCTCCGTCTATGGGAATTCATTTGACCAGTGTCTCCATCACTTGGAGCTAGTACTGAGTAGGTGTACCGAAAAGAACTTGACCCTCAATTGGGAAAAGTGTCACTTCATGGTGCAACATGGGATTGTCCCAGGTCATGAGATATCTAGGGAAGGGATTAAGGTAGACAAGGCCAAGGTGGAGATCATAGCGAAACTTCCACTTCCGCGATGCGTGAAGGACATTCGGTCTTTCTTAGGACACGCTGGATTTTATCGTAGGTTCATTAAGGACTTTAGCAAAATTGCTAGACCCCTTACAAACCTTCTAGCTAAAGACGTGTCCTTCATCTTTGATGATAGGTGCCATAGTGCATGGGAGAAATTGAAAGTGAAACTTATCTCTTCTCCTATCATCTCACCTCCGGACTGGTCCAAGCCTTTTGAGATCATGTGCGATGCCTCAGATTTTGCGATAGGTGCTGTCTTAGGACAGCGTAAGGATAGCAAGCAGCACGTGATCTATTATTCGAGTAGGACGCTCAATGACGCCCAAATGAACTATACTACAACCGAGAAGGAATTCTTGGCAGTAGTGTTCGCTTTGGAGAAATTTCGCCCATACCTACTTGGGACCAAGACCACGATTTTCACTGACCATTCTGCTCTTCGATACCTTATGCTTAAAAAAGATGCGAAGGCCCGACTCATTCGTTGGATCCTTCTCCTTCAAGAATTCGATCTCGAAATTCGAGATAAAAAAGGTGTCAAAAATGTCGTAGCAGACCATCTCTCTCGTGTGCCAAACGCACCTTCTGACGAACTGCCCATCAATGACAATTTTCCCGATGAGCAACTTCTAGCCATCTCTAAGGAACCATGGTTTGCTGACATAGTGAATTACTTAGTCACAAACCAAACACCACCTAATTGGTCTAAACAGGATAGATACCGATTCTTGTCTCAAGTCCGGTTTTACATGTGGGAAGACCTTATCTTTTCAAATATTGTAGCGACCAAATCATTAGGAGATGTGTCCCCGACGAGGAAACTAGAAGTGTTCTAGCTTTCTGTCATGAGTTCGCTTGCGGTAGATATTTTGGTCCCCGCAAAACTGCCGAGAAAATTCTGCAAAGTGGCTTTTATTGGCCAACTGTGTTTAGAGACGCATTTGAGTATTGCAAAACTTGCACAAGATGTCAAATGATAGGAAGAATTTCCAAACGAAATATGATGCCCTTAAATCCCATTCTAGAAGTAGAACTTTTCGATGTATGGGGCATCGATTTTATGGGACCCTTCCCTAATTCGTTTGGGCACCAATACATCTTGTTGGCCGTAGACTACGTGTCAAAATGGGTAGAAGCTGTCCCTTGCAAGACAAATGACAACAAAGTTGTTGTCGAATTCTTGAAAGATAATATCATCTCACGCTTTGGAATCCCTCGAGCCATCATTAGTGACAATGGCACACATTTTTGCAATAGAACTTTTGAAGCTCTTATGCGAAAATATGCCATTACTCACAAGTTGTCTACGCCCTACCATCCTCAAACTAGCGGACAGGTAGAAGTTTCTAATAGGCAAGTCAAGCTGATTTTGGAAAAGACTGTGAATCAGAATAGGAAGGACTGGTCCACCAAACTGGTGGATGCCCTATGGGCATATAGGACTGCCTTTAAGATGATTCTAGGAATGTCTCCCTATAGACTAGTCTTTGGAAAGGCTTGCCACCTTCCTGTCGAGCTAGAGCACCAGGCCCTTTGGGCAATTAAGCAGCTAAATTTCGATTTAGATAAGGCCGGTGAGTTTCGGAAATTACAAATTTCTGAACTAGAAGAGTTGAGGAATGATGCATACGATAATGTAAAGATTGTGAAGGATAGAGTTAAGGTTTTTCATGATAAACTCATCACGAGAAAAACTTTTGTCCAAGGACAAAAAGTTTTACTCTATAACTCTAGACTTCACCTCTTTCCCGGCAAGTTGAAGTCAAGATGGACAGGGCCATTCATTGTTAAGACTGTGTTTCCACACGGAGCCATAGAGATCTACGACCCCAAAAATGGCAATGCATTCAAGGTAAATGGTCAACGTCTTAAAATCTTTTTGGAGTCTGTGCCGGAAGCTAATGCGGCGATGGGTCTTTTGACCCACTGTATTGGTGTGATATCTTTCTGCCAGTTCATGCATCCATACATTTCATTCATACATTAGGGACAATGCATGAAACAAGTGTGGGGGAAGGGTATGTAATATATGAAAAAAAAATACATATATATATATATAAAGGGTGTGTAATATATAAAAAAATAAAAAAATATACAATTTAAAAAAAAAATTTAAAAAAAGGATAATACTTCGACTTATTTTTTGAAAGAAATCTAAGTTAGTTTTAAGGATTAGGAAAATCATGATTAGGATTTCTAAAAACTTGGTCAAAATAAATAAATTATTTAAATTTTAGGTATAGGAGGAGAAATTGAATAATTAGTTAGTCTTAATTTTTACCTTAATGAAATTGTGCATTAGTAGTACATATCTAGGATTCTAAGACAAAGACCTTGTGCCTCATAAAAAAAAACATAATAATAATATCACCAATTAAGCTGGATACATGTGCCTCAAGAAGCATAAGTATTCACGCCTAAAGGTGAGTTCTAAATAAAAATAAAGTCCTTAGTTTTGTGGCCTAGTTCATTCGAATTTGAGTCCGCAGGGTGTTTCTCACCTGGTGCCCTAAAGCCGACCGGTTGGGAGCCACCGACTTTAAGTTCGCTACATGGGTGGATTAGAAAGCCTAAGAAAACTGAGAAAATTATACATGTATTAACACATCTATTAGTCAATTAGTTAGGTATGAGGGCCTCAAGAAGCTTTGATACTTATATGAAAGAAAATTAGATGAGTTATACATGCCAAAAAAAAAATATATTGACACATCTAATAGTCAATTAGTTAGGTATGAGGGCCTCAAGAAGCCTTGATACTTACACGAAAGAAATTAGATGATGTTATAAAAATAATAAAGAGGCATGAGAGTCCAAGTTAAGAAATTGCTAGTAAAAATTCATAAGGATGCATATGATTTTTGGTAACGAAAAAGACTATATTAGAAATTCAATTTTAATCCTTACCTAAAATGAATAACAATTGACTTTATAAAGACTAGGTTGAAGAATGAATAAAAATGAGGATCCTAAAACTTATAGACTACTTAGTCTCTTCCAATATAAGTCAAATATTTTCCTTTTTATGAATTTTGTGGGTGTAATCCGCTGAAAACCCTCACGAGACAACACTCGTCCTCTAGGGTAACCTAGGGGTTTAACGGCTTATTGCACACGCTAAGTGCAACCGTGATTCCTACGAAAGTGAGTTAGTTAGATTAGATTTTCTTTTTCTTTTTGATTTTACTCGAGGACGAGCAAAAAAGATAAGTGTGGGGGTGTGATTAGTAGTAAAAAATGCATAATTATCGTCATATTTACCATCACATTTGCACATTTATTCATATTATAATGCACATTTATTAATATTTTGTTATTTAATGTGTGCAGGCCTCGAATTATTATTTTAATAAAAATAAAGCTTAAAAGAGCCCAAAAGCCCAGATCCAAGCCCATGTTTGAAGCCCAGGTGCAAAAGCGCAATTACAAGAAATCAAAATGCAAATACAAGGGCTAAAAGTTGCAAATATCAAAGATAAGGGAAGGATAGACTTCTATCCAACCCTAAACACTTGCAGGATGAGGATAAAAGCCCAAGATAAGAAGGAAATTCGTGGATAGAAGATTTGGGATATTTGAGATCAAGGTAACTTGATTACTAGGTTATCTCGAAAAATCCAGAATAAAGAGCCAGGATGCAGCTTCCAGAAGCAGGCGCCCAAATGGATGGACCAGAAGAAGCCACGCGCCAAAGCGCGTGGCCAGATTCCACAGAAATGCCGCAGATCTGCGGCAAAAGCCCAGATTCTGCGGCATTTTGGATAAAGATGACTACCAACTTTCGTGTGCGATCTTATCCGGGACTCTATCACCTTCTGCACTATAAATATCCCTGCAGGCGTAGCAGAGAGGGGATCCAGAGACGTATTAGGGTTTTCTTTTAGCCATTTTCTTTAATTTTCTGCAAGATTGTAACTTTCATTTCATGTACGTTATGGAGAAGAAGGAGCTTTGTAATTGGAGGATTATTCTGCAATAAAGGTTACCTTTTTCCCATTTAATTTTCTGTATTTAGTTTTATTTTATTTCTGTGATCTCTCTGGTTTGGTTTCTAATCATCGATCTTCTGATTTGTTTTCTTTCTTTCTTTATCTAATCTCTCTTATTAAACAATAAAAAAAAATATAAATTGAAAAGATAAAAAAAATGATGATGAACTAATTCTCTCTAGTGCTTTGCTGAAATTCTTAAAGCAACCCTAGAGCAGTTAAGCCTTGATCAGATTGATGACCATCTCTAGAAACCCTAGGTTTAATAGCAACTTTTCTTGAAGATTAAACAAGATAACTAAGACTCTTAATCTAGGTTGCATATTAAAAAGACTTTTCATGACTTCAAACTTAAGAACTAGGACAGCATAAATTTAAGATTCATCTTCTATTAAGCTGTACCTAGATGTTAGGATGAACCATAGTTTGGCTTTTAAATAATGTAACTTAGTTAGAATCTGGTATTGGTTTTTCTTACTTGAATTATTATTAATAACCTAGGGTGAATTACATACATCTCAAGATGAAGATCAATTTCCTTAACTTGCAATAGGGTTGTGGTAGAAAATCAGCAAAACCACGTCTTTCATATCATATATTCTCAAATCTAATCTCTTTTCTTATTTTTGAAGATACAGAGGAATCGAGTCGAAAAGCTTGCATCGCATCCTTCCCTGAGGATCATGACTCGCTTGAGCCCTTGCTACAACGGATTCGCATTGAGACTAAGAAATCTACACTTCATTCTTTTTATTCACAAATTCTTAAATTCTCAATCAATTGCATAGTGGAAATGTGCGTACTCTTGAAGTGAAAGAGTGTAGACTAGTAATTTTATGGTGATTATAGAGAGTTCCTTATTGAAGTCATATGAATTATAGTAATTTCTAGATTTAACTTTGAGAAAGACCTTTGTAGATCAACAACCCTTTCAATTTTCAAAGTAGATTTTTGAAGTAAAACAAGTCGATATGAAAAGCAAATTTAGATCTCCATTGCTTTGAGCTATTCAAAGATACCCTTATAAGTTGGATCTGATGGATATCGATTAGCTTGTTATTCGAATTGTAATATGCATAACAATTTTAGAGGTATGAGTGAAGAACACACACACACACACACACCAACCAAATCTCAGAATTTTGAAGACAGAATATTAATGTTAAATTTATTCTTGAGATCATAAAATTTTATTTTATTAAGCAAACATCATATATGAAGTAAAAACAGTATATTGGATATTAAGATAGTCATGAAAATGTACCTAGAGGGGGGTGAATAGGTGTATGGATAATCTAATAACAAATAATGTAAAATTAAAACTAATTGCAACATACTCAGTGTAACCAAAAAGTGTAGCCGAATTCCCGATGAGGGCTCTGGACTATCTCCTCTAAATTCCTCTGAATAAGAGTTGAGGTGCTATATGAAGCTCTCTTTGTTCAACACAAGCGAGGCACACAAATAATACCAAGCATATATATGATATGAACAATATGAATCAATGCAAGATAAGAGAAAAAGAGTTTAGAGATAGCGGATCAAACGCAAATACCAAGATATGTTTCGAGATTTGAGCCACTGCTCTTTGTCCCCGCCTTCACACAGCACTAATGTGTCCAAACAGGACTTCCCACATAGGGAACTTCCACTGAGGATTTGAATAATACAACTTTAGAGTACGCAACTCCTCTCTTAAAAAAACACAACTCTACACAAGAGGTAAGGCACTAAGCCACAAAAGTTCAACCTCTCAATAGAGGGTAGGCACAAAGCCAAACAACAATCAACTCACACTAGATGGATAAGGCACTAAGCCAATACTCCAACAATTACCTCTACACATAGAGGGATAACTACAAACCCAATTGCACAACCTCCTCCGCACTTAGAGGGAAAGGCACAAAGCCAAGACAAATGAAAGGTTACAACTCTTGGTGGTCTCAATAAACCACAAACCAATTTTCCCAAACAAGATCCTATAGATAGGATAAATATGATAGCTCAAGTGTGAGAAAACAAAGAGTTTAGAAATCAAAATCACAAAGAAAATACTTGAGAAAATTTCTAAGATAAATAGAAATGAAGATAAAAATTAATTCCCAAAGACTTCTTTTTTTCTTTGATTTTTTCAACCCTTTAAAATAAATAAAGATGAAAAACACCAGGAGGGGGGGGTGAATAGGTGTAAGTGCTAATCTAGGAACTAAATGCGCTAAATGCGAAAGCTAATGCAAATTTTACAACACACTTAATACAATCAACAAGTGTAGCCGAATTCCCCGTGAAGGGCTCTGGACTAACTCCTCTTGATTCCCTTGAATGGGTTGAGGTGCTATGTGAAGCTCTTGTTGATTAAGTACAAGTGAGGCACACACAAACAACCAAGCATATACAAGATATAGCAATATGAAATATGCAAGGCACAACACAAATGCAAGCAAGTATGATATGAATGATGAATGATGCTTTGCACAATATAAAGAGAGAGAGAGTTGAGAGACAAGTAGATCAAACGCAAAGGCCAAGATATGTTTCGAAGTTCAAGCACCTTGCTCTACATCCCCGCCTACACCACCGTGTAGGATTTCCAATCCACTATAACGTCCACCGAGGACTCCCACCGAGGGAACCTTCATCGAGAAGGATTTTTACAACAATGGAGTACCGAACTCCTCTCTCAAACAACCACCTCACAACCGAGGGGTAGGCCCGTAGCCAAATAACCACAACACCTCTACCGAAGAGGGTTTACAACCAAACTCCATCTCACACTGAGGGAGCAAACCAATCACCCGATCACCTCTACCAAAGAGGGATACAACAAGAATAAGGGTGTACAACAAGTGATTTCTTTCAACCACAAACAATCTCCCTTTCTTTTCTCTTTTTTCACAAAATAAATGATCCTAATAGATTAGGATAGAAGATAGCTCAAGTGTGAAAAACTAGGTGTTTTTAGAAACAAGCAACAAAGAAAATACTTGGGAAAACTCTTGTAAAAGATAGAGAATGAAAACCAATACAAATATCCCAAATTCCTATTTTCTTTGATTTTCCAAAAACCCAAAACAAAATGGATGAAATCTTTTTAGCACAAAAACTCTTTTCAAAACTTGTTTAAAACACTGAAGAAGTCAGGAATTTTTAGCTCTCAAAATCTTAGCTAAAAACCCCAAGAGTTGGGGTATTTATAGCCCAAACAGAAAACTAGCCGTTAGGCTGATGTGGCAGCCTGACAGGCTAACGGTCGACCGGCCCGGTCGACCGCCAACGGAAAGAAATGTGACCGTTGGGCAACCACGGTCGACCGGCCCGGTCGACCCGAACAAACAGAGAGCACTGCTCTCAGCCCGGTCGACCCGGACGGTCGACCGTCCCAGTGTCTCCAAACGTGCACAGATTTGTGCACGTCGGTCGACCGGCCGGTCGATTGACTTCAGCCCAAGTCGACTAATAAACTGACTTAGTCGACTGGTTGAAGCCTGGAACAAAAAACTGGGTCAGAAAAATAGTTTTAAAATATTTTGAAAAATCTTTTAACACTTCTAAAAATCCACAAAACTTGTTTTAACATTTTGTATTGAAACACAAACATGTGATAAAAATTTCAAGACATATATCAATCATATCAATTCATTTTGAGTCTTGCAAATTTTATCAAAAACAAAACTTGTATTTTTATCAAACTTGATTTTTCCAAAACATGAGTAGGATAGTCAAAATAAGTTTGTTTAAGAGGTTTAAGCATGCATGTATAAATAGAAAATATCTACTATACATATAAACCATGTAAACTTGTTTTGATCAATCTATTCATGAAAACCAATTCCAAAACATAAAAATGTGTGTGTTGTGCACTTGAGCATATCAACTATACTAAGCTTTACAAATGGATCTAAAACACACTATCTAAACTATGGATACCTAAGTCTTCTTGATGATCTTCATCTCAAGTTGATTTGCTCCAAAACTCCATCCATGGGCTAGGCAATGTGTGATCTTGAAGCTTTGGCCCTGGAATCACTATGAAAAGCTTCTAAACTCCTTGTTGAAGCTAATCACCAACTAATATCTTGGTTAATGATCTGAAACTTAAACAACACAAGATTATTAGTAAACATAACTACATGAGTTAATCATCATCAAAACTAGGGTGGAAGGCCTTTGGGCTACAAAAGATAGATCTTTTAACCAAAAACTCTTTGAAAACTTGTTGCTAAAATACTAGGAAAGATAGAAAATTTTGCTCTTAATTTTTTCATTAAAACAGCCCAAAGGGATCGTTATTTATAACCCATTCAAAAAACTAGTTGTTGGGCCAAGGATAGCAAAAAATTCTACTGTAGGTCGACCGCACGGTCGACCGGCCAACGGTCGAATTTCCGACCGTTGTGCCATCGGTCGACCGCTAGTCGACCGGGGCCAGATCCAGAGAGCAGAGCTCTCTGGCGGTCGACCGGGTCGGTCGACCGGCCCTCCAGCCAAATAGCCTATGCACGCATGTGCACGCCGGTCGACCGGACCGGTCGACCGATTTCTACCTCAGTCGACTAGCAGAAGGCCAGGTCACAAATTTTAGGGATTAAAAACTTGGTCTTTTTAACTTCCATAAAATCCCATAAAATCACATAAATTTCACAAAAATAAGTTCTTGTAAGATCTTTAAAATATAAATATGTGTGTATTATAAACAATTTGAACCATTTTGGTGATATTGAAATTTGGCCTTTAAACAAAAACGATATTTCTAAAAAATCAAACTTTGAAATGGAAATCCGATTTTTCTAAAACTTGTCCAAATACAAAAACAAGATATTTAAACTCTTTTTGAAGCATATTGTATATGGAAAGAATCCAATATACATGTAAATAATATATCTATGTTTTTGACATGAAATCCAATAAACGGTTAAATCGAAAATCAAAACCAATAAACTTTAAACTTGTGTGTGTATGTGAACTTGAGCATATCAATACTATCTACCTTTACACAAGATCTAAACAACTAAACTAAACACAAACCAAAGTCTTCTTGTAAAGCTCCTTCTCCAAGTCGACTTGATCCAAACACGATCCAACGAGCTGACTCCAACAGAGTGCTAGATGCGATCTTGACGCGCGAGCTCTTGAATTTACATGTGAAAGCTTCAAAATTTCTTTGTTGAAGCTAAACCCTACTAATATCTTGACCAATCACTGAAACTATTTAAACACAAGATTATTAGTAAACTATAACTACTTGAGTTAATCATCATCAAAACTAGAGTGATGGGCCTCTGGCTAACAAGTCAGTGTGTAAGATTAGAAATATCATAAATTAAACGATATTCTCTAGATAAGTATAAAGAATTGAGCTAACAAGTAAGGCTTAAATTGATAAAAGAAATAAATAGTTAAAGGAAAGCGAAGCAAATAGTTATTCCTATTTATTACTATAAATCCAAAGAAGGTATAGAAGAAATAATATAGAGCGTTTGATCATAGGTGAAACTCTCAAGGAACAGATCAACTTATATGATAAAACTTTTTGTGAAAAACACAAATCGAGTAAGATGATTATATTAAAGAAAAAAATTATGATATAAAAATGAGACATAGAGATCCTACCCTCACTCACTTCAACCTCACCAAGTTTCGATAGCAAAACTTCTTAAGGGGATAGAATTATAATACCCTGATTTCTAAAAATCTTGATTTAGTATTTTAATCTTTGATTAATGAGATTATACCCGTAACTAGCACCGGTAATTAGAACTGATGATTCATGTGATAATTATGTCACCATACAAATTGATGGGATTATTTGGTATGGGAAACAAATATTTTTGTGTTAATTAGAGCCGATAATTCTTGTGAAAGTCTTCATAAATTTATGAGATTCATTAGAAACGGTGGAGCAAATAATCTGTATACAAATTATACAAATTGTGTACGTACAAGTTTATAATATACACATGAGTGTGATTTATAGAAATTACTAATTAGTAGTTAGTACATCTTATGTTAGTGATTAGTATTTATTAATTACCTAGTGATATTTAGATCATTGGTTGTTGGGAGTGGGTAGTGAGTTGGCAGCAATGTAAAGGAGTATGGGTATGCAGGCGTGAATGGGAGGAGAGAGAGGGAGGTGTAAGTGTTAAGTGGGGTGTATTTATCTCTCAAAAGGAGACAAGATGCAGGGAACTCTCTTTCTCTCTCATCCTCTCCCTCACTCTCTCACTCTTTCTGGCCTCAATCGCCGGCTAAGGCAGTGATGGCGACGTTGGGAGGCGCCGACACTAGACCCATCCTCCCCCATTTTCCCTTTACCTCTCTCTCTCTCTCTCTCTCTCTCTCTCTCTCTCTCTCTCTCTCTCTCGCGGACCAGAGCCACAGCGAGCTCAAAGCGGCAGCTAGGCCGGAGCAGCGGGTGGCCTAGGGCGAGCAGAGCAACAGGGAAGCTGGGGGTGACGCAGCGATACCGTTGTGGGTGATGAGAACAGTACCACACCCCATCTCCCCCTCTCTATCTTCTCCTCTCTTTCTTTGGTGATCAACGACGACGAAGCTCTGGTGGTGGCGAGGCTGCGACGGAGGCTGTGGGGGTGGCGGCGGTGGCCGCAACAGAGGTCGCAAAAGCACATAGGCGACACGTAGGGAGAGCAGCAGTGATGATGCTGCTGCTGTCGCTGTGGATCGATAGGGAAAACCCCTGTCGGGACCAACCTGACCAATAAAACTCAGATTCGACCCATTAAGGATCTGACTCGACCCAAAGTTTGAAATAAAAGGATATTTCTAAAGTGTTAATTATGCTATATATGTTTGCAAGTACATCGAGTGTATAGCATTTGGTGTACCTGCTGGAGCTGATGTTGTAAGCGATACTACGGTAAAGAAACTGAGAGGCAAAATTGCTTATATGTTACTTGCAGACAAAATTAAAAGTTGGGATGAAAAGACTGAACTGATTAGGAAGATGAAATTCGATGATTGAGATATGTAATTTTTTGTATTTTAATTGTAAATTGTACATAAATTAATCAATATATTGGATAATGAATTCTTTTGTAAATACTATTCAATAGGACTAAGAATTGTGACCACGGTCGCAGTTATTTACAAATCAGTTATATTGTATAATAAGCCTTTTTAATTTTAAATGAACTGCTTTTATGATCGCACTATGTACTTAGAAATGCTTAGTTCTCATTGTACATCGGAATTGCGATCAATGTCGCAGTACACAAATATTATATTAAACTTGCTCTCATTAAGCACTGTGATTATAGTCACAGTCTTTATTCACAATCAACACATTATAACCTTTTTTAGTTTATAAAATGCGACTATTGTCACATTCCTAAAAATAGTCAAATATTCTAAAATAAATTAGCATTGTGATCGTGATCGCCGTCCTCATAAAATGCAACTTCTAATATTATATTTATGACTGTGATCATAATCATAGATATTAAAATCTTGTCTACCTTGATATAGTGACCTTAGTGCAATCCCAACAACACACTAGTGAATTTAACTGGGAAAAAGTTAAGTGCTGCACCATAGTAAAATTAAAATTCTGAAAAGAGAAAGTCAATAAAAGTTAATTTTTAATTCCTGTCATAAAATTCTAGAAAAAAAAAGTCTTGGGGTTCTCCAACCATAAGTGGTTCCATTAAATATTTTATTGATTTTTATCTTATTTTTGAAATCTCAATCGTCACCTATAATACTTATTGTTACTGTTCACATCATTTTAGAGTATTAGCCTTTTGCAATGCCTGTAAGTAATATATATTAAAGATCTAATTTCTAAAAATCAACCGTCACAATTTGCTTTCTAAACTTTCTCGCAAAATTTATACTTGAATCATATCTTTCCCATCTTCTTCATCTTAACAAAGCAAGTCCTCTGATGATGACGGCGCGATTTCTTCCTGCATGTCCTCTCGATATGAATCAAAAGAAGAATTTGATACAGATAATTTATTGATTAGTCTACAATTATGAATTATTATATCGCATTTCCCTACCGATTTATGAATAAATTGTCGGTCTAAACCGTGTTTTGGTCTCAATTGCAGGTAAATCAAGAGTTCAAGGGCAAAGGAGTAATAAGAGCTAATTAAACCCTTTTAGTGTAATTAATCCTGAATTTTATGGAGGCCAAGCAAGGGATCATCTAGAAAATACGATGAACCTAGACTCTTACGCACGTCAGACGAATATTCGGGCGCAATTACCAGAAAAGGAATATACCAAGAAGACCCTGGAAGCCAGAGGAAGCATCGCACCAAAACCAGGGACTTTTGTCCCTGGTATTGCCGCGTTTCTGCGGCAATGTAGTGGAGCCACGCGTCGATTTTCGACGCGTGACCCCGTCTCGTCTTCCAAAGACTTCTTATGCCTATATATAGCCCTGCATAGGTCCAGAACGAGGCAGCTTTTTGTTTGTAGGAGTAGGTTCTGATTTTCTCTATGTTTTAGGTTAGTGTAGGTAGGTGTTCTTCATTTCTTATATTTTGTTATACTATTTCATTTTTAGATCTTGTAGTAGGGCTGAGAGATTCAGAGAGAGAGATAGAGAGAGATTGATGGAATAGATAGTGATAGTCTATGTAAAGGTGCCTCCTTTCTCCTCCATTGTAATCTCCTTCATCTTCTACATGATGTTTTGCTAACTTTTCTTTTTCTCATGGCAATCTAACTACTAACCACTAACCATCTAACCACTTACTTGATAATCCATATGAATCGAGTAGTCTCTATAAGGCCTTATTCTTGCAAGAGCCATTAATGGCTCATGATGATGGATTCTAACATTCTAACACCTAACCACTGACTTGCTAACTTGCAAATGCTAACTTTATTTCATGCTCACCTCTAACCAGTTTTGATGATGTAACAGTAGCTTGCAACTTGTTATATGGTATGGATGTATTGTTTGAATGTGAAGAACCATCTCATTTGCCATGCTTTGTATCGTCTCTTGAAGCCAAGGATTAGTGATGGCCGAGGATCAATATGTGAGGCAACTATCATTAAGAGGTTAGCATTGTTAGTGGATCAATTAGTAGTTAGTAGCCATGAATTTTCTTTTTGCTTTAGAAACTATTTTTCAAATGTATCTTTTCATTGTTGTTTTCACCGCTTCTTTGTTTGTCTTTATTTTCATTTTCTTTACCACAAGCTTCATCTTCTTAGTTCACCTTTGTTTTACAAACCACTTCTCTTTTGTTTTTCTTCGCCGTTTTCATCGCCTTCTCCACCTATCACATTCTGGATTTCTTTTTCTTTTTACTTTCTTTCTAATTCTTTTAACAAAGAAGAACTGTTAACAAATAACGTGAATAAAAACTGTCAATGCTTCTATCGCCTCCCTTCCCTGTGGATATGACCCGTTGAGTCAATGCTATAACGGAAGTATCGAGGGTAAATTAGCACATACGAGCTTTTACATTGATTTCACAAACTACACGTTTTTGAATGCTAGTTTCGCCCCCGATCACTTATTCTGAGAGTTTATCGACAAACCAAAATACCTATCAAAAGAGGAGGAGAGCGAGAAGGTCGACGAGGAAGAAGAGGAGGAAAGTGAGGAGGAAGAGAAAGACTAGGAGAATGAAGAAGATGATTCTGATTATGATGGTGATGACGATAAGGACTAGGATTTTCTGATCTTTTGATATTCACTTTCTTTTGTCTTCATTTCAGAGCTTTTAATGCTTTTTTTTTTATAAGGTCTATTTCTGACCATATTATGTTTTAAATAAAAATTACTTCTGTAAATTAAAATGTTCTTCTATTCTTTATAAATATGTATCTTCCATTCTTTTCAATTCGCAGTGATCACAGAACTTTGAGCGATTTTAGAAATACTGCTACCATGGTCTAAGTACTGAGATATACCTTTTAATTTACATCATCAAACACTGACAAATATAATCATGTACTACACATCTTGCAAAATTTTTATTAGATAGCGACCATGGTCGTACTGAATAATTAGAAATGAAATTTTTTATTGTGCATCTAAACTGCAACGAAGGTCACAGTAAATAAATAATATATAAACTATCTTAGGACAGCGACTCTAGTCACACTCATTAAAATTTTGCGACTATAGTCCCAATCTTCAGTTAAATATACTTAATCGAGTAAAATACTACAACTATAGTCGCAGTCCATAGTTAACTATATTGATACTTAATACTGCGACCGTAATCACAATTCTCACAAAATATAATAATCCAGTGTATTCAATCAAGTAAAATACTGTGACTATGGCCGCAGTGTATGAACAAAAATGAAAAGTTCTTATTATACATGAAAACTGCGATCAAGGTCGTAGTACAGAGAAACATATATTATTCCACAAATGAACTGCGACTCCGCTTGCATTCCGTAAAATTCTGTCTACAAAGATAATGCGACCTTGGTCGCATTCCTCACAAAACAATACAGATCATATCACAACATTCTGAAAAAAGAATTAATTTGTATCACAATTAAGCAAAATATAACATGTCTATGAGTTCCGTATGATACAATCTATTACCAATATTCTTAATAAATTCAACTCCTATAGTTGCCAAGATTGATATTATTTCCTCTAAGAATAAAAACAAAAGGAAAAAAATCAATTCATGTGATGATGAAAAAAATATGCATAGAGATAATAGACAGAGTCTTGTAACTGCTTGAAACATTGAATTAGAATATATAAGATATAAGAGCAAGATATCATACCGATAATAGACAACCAGTCCTATAATGACTCAATTGTTAAATAGTTTTCACATTTACGATAATTCACCTCCTTCTATGATAGAGAATTTTCAAATACCGAATTTATTCTATTAGTACTTTGGGTCTCCCCTTTGTCGCCACAAGACCAAAGGATCACGAATTGCTATTTCTTCACTATCTCTCAAAATCACCACTGAAGCACTAAATCCAACATTACTTCCACTCTGCGATGATTGAAAGTTCACTGTCTTGGATAAAAAATCCTTCTTGATTTCGATAATGAAGCCTTCCAACATACCATCCAACTTGGAAAGATGAATATCCGAATCCGATACTATTTCAAGTAATGAATTAAATTTGGATCGAAGTGATCACAATCTTATAATTCCGCGCATATATGTATTACCTTAATTTTGATACATATTCATAGCATTTTCAAACCCATTATTCCTATATCGAGCATCCAATCTCCATATGTGTAGTATATAAGATTCTGAAATATAAATAACATGATTACATCATAAGATGTATACAATATGTTTACAAAGGATCACATCAGTTTCAAAAAAGGCACAACTACACTTAACATGAAGCTCATCGCAAATCTCATAACTGACTTCTTCCATTTATCTTTGGATTCAGAAAAGTCACCAACCAAATAAGTTTTTCTTAATCCATCATTTTCCAACTCTTTAGAAAAAAGTATCATCTAATGGCCCATTTTTTTTGAAACATCTTAAAAATCTTTCTAGTATAACACTTCGCAACTTGTATCTCATATGGATTTGAAGTAGGCACGTAATTCAAACACAAGAAGTCTTCTTGAGACTCAGCATTACGACGAATGGGAACAACTTTATCATATTGGTTGACAAACTCAATAAATTTTGTGTTAGCATTCACGTACCCTTCAAAAAAGAATTAGTACTCTCACTCCTTTGACTAGTTGTTATTCCCGTCCAAAAAATGTCCTTCAGATACGTGTCCACCCAATATATTTGTAATTTGTACATCTTTAGCAACCAACTATCTTTTAATTCATCTATATCATATTTTCCTTCATCACTCTCCAATGTTCCTCACATGTGCTTATATCACGAGAGTAGTACCAATCATTCAAACTAATTGAAAATCCTTCTCCATTTTGTAACACCCTATTTCCAAGATACGTACTTAGATACGTGTCCCCATTTTTTGATCATAATTTTCATTTTCTCTCAATATTTTTTTTATGATTAATTATGTTATTACTTTGTATCGGATCCAGATTTTTAGACTCAGAGTCAGCTCGAGTCTAAACCGGGACCCAATCCTAGTGTACTGCTTGATTTTATCTTTCTAATAGTCTGATTTGATCAATTTCAGTTTCAAATAATATTTTTAATATTTTAAAATTTCATGATTTTCTGAAAATTTCCGAATTATTTTTTAAAATCTTCAAAATCGGTTTCGACCGGCATCGCCGATCGATTTTGGGAATTTAAATTTACAAATAGAGTTGAATTTTTTAAATATGCTCTTGTATTATTTCTTAAAATCATACTTTCTACTTAAGTGCATTTTTGAAAATTTTTTGAATTTATCAAAGTTCGACCGGGTTTGGTGTCGACCAGTATCATTGGTTGGTTTCAAGATTTTTAATTTGAAAATCAGATTAAAATTCTTGAATCTGATTTCACTATATTTCTCAATGTAATATTTTCTATTTTTGAACATCTTTCTGATGTAGTCAAAATTTACCCTATTTAAATAATTTTATTTTTTCTTCTCTTTTCTTTTTCTTTCTTTTTTCACTTCTTTTCCCTTGCCCCAAGTCAGCCGACCAGCCATGCTCCCATCCCATCACCTGCATCCCCTCTCCCCATCAACATCTTTCCTATCCGATCTCATCAACTCCCTCTCTCTTCCTCTTTATTTCTTCTCTCTTTCATTTCTTTTTCTCTCTCACTCTCTCCCATTCTCTCTCAACCTCTCTCCTCTTTCTAGACCGGCCAACACCAGCACCGTCCTGCACTGCCTCCCCTCTTAGCCGCCGGCCAGTCCACCCACCACCACCATAATCACATCTCCCTCTATCCATCACCTCCTCCTCCATCTTCTCCTCTCAAACCACCTCCTCCAACCACCACACCACCACAAGTCTCATCCCCACCATCTCTACCACATACACCACAACCAAGCCCACCACCTTGGCCATCTCTACCACCATCTCCTCCTCCACTTCACTTCATCATCACCAAACACCAACTTACATCACCACCCACTTCTCCTCCTCCATCTCCCTCCTCCTCACTCCTCCTCTCCCTACCACCCCAGCAAGCCGCCGCCAGCTAGAGCTCCTGCCAGCTCCGTCGTGCGTGCCATCCCAACCACCACCACCTTGATCCATCACTTTCACCACCACTATCCACTATTATCTCCACCGCCCACACCATCTCCACCATTCTCTCCTCCTTCAACCACCACCTCATCACCATCACTTCATCATCGCTATCCTCACCACCAATTCCACCTCCATCATCCCATTATACCCCCACTGTCACCATCTTCATAACAACAATAATAGCTATAACATTACCATGATCATCTTCACCCAAACCACCACTTTTCCCACCTCTCCACCCAGGCGCTACTTGTTGCTGGCCACCCTGGCCCGCCCGCCACCTCCGGCAGCCTCCAGGCCACCGGCCTTCAAACCACCCCCACTTTTCTCCTTCTCCTTTCTTTCCTTCTCTCTTCTCCTTTCTTTTCTTTGTTGTTCTCTCTCTCTTTTTCACACACACTCTCTTACTTTTTCTCTCTCTTTCACTCTCACTTTCTCTCTCTATATTATATACATATATATTATTATGTAATATATATTGGATAGCATTGGCATTTGGAGTTTCAGGATTTTACAGCGTATTCTGAGTTTCTAGGTGAGTATTATTGGATTTGAGCAAGTACACTTTCCCCTGTATATGCTGCATGTATGCTCCCTATATTGGCTGTGTATTTGGTATTGTACCTTGGTGGGTGATTGTTGTATTATGGGGGGATTGATCGTAGCTATGTAGTTTGTGCTTGTATTGGTGTATCGGCAGTGTGTTTGTATCTGTGGATCTATGCTTGTATCTGTGTAATGCTTATAACTAGAGTAGACGATTCTTATATATTGCATCTGATTATACTAACAGTGATGCAGGTTACTGGTAGAGTCCTCGGGCGAACCTACCTGATAGGGTAGCGACATCCAAGAGACCACTTCCCGGGCTACCGAATGGGTCTCCCTACACCCTTATGGGTTTAGTGGTAGCTTTGGCGGAGTGGTTTCGCCTACTCAGCCTTCGAGCTGGACTATCCAATAGACTTTGTTCTTATACTTACGAGTTTTGTGATAGTCTCGTTGTGAGATTGATCGATTTACAGTTCTTCCGTTATTATTTCTTCCATTTACATGTGTGCTTGTTTGGTACTAATATTTTCTGCAGGTACCTCCTCGGCCTTAGCCCTTTTGGGCTCTCGCCCACTTCCTCGAAAGAGAAGTGCGCTTAAACCCTCTGGGTCTCTCAGATTCATTGGTAGGCATGTTTAACACTCAACGCTTTATCACTAGACTCGCTTAGGTGAAATTCTATTGGATTTCAAACTCACATTTTAAGCCGATTCGTCCAGGTAGCTCCGCCAAGCACTTTAGTGATTAAATATTGTTCACTGTCCATGCCTCCAGCACTGCTCACATCGTTTGTTTGAGCACTCAGTTATTATTATCTGTTATGCCTATCTATTACATTTGTATGCATGTGGTTGTAAATCACCTAGAGGGGGGGTGAATAGATGATAATGCTAATCTAGAATATAAATGCGGAAGCTAAAACAAATTTTACAATCACACTTAAGACAACCAACAAGTGTAGCCGAATTCCCCGTGAAGGGCTCTGAACTAACTCCTCTTGATTCCCCTAGATATGGGTTGAGGTGCTATATGAAGCTCTTGTGGTTAAGTATAAGTGAGGCACACACACAAGCAAGCCAAGCATATAAGGATGAAATAGCAATGTGAATTAATGCAAGGCACAAATGCAAGCAAGTATGAATGATATGGCAATATGAATAATGCTATGCACAACACAAATAGAGAGAGAGTTAGAGAGACAATGGATCAAACGCAAACACAAAGATATGTTTCGAGGTTCGAGCCCCTAGCTCAACGTCCCCGCCTTCACTGAGAAGGATTTCCAATCCACTATCTCCCACCGAGGGAACCTCCACCGAGAAGGATTTGTTACAACAAGGGAGTACCGAACTCCTCTCTCAAACACCGCCTCACAACCGAGGGGTAGGCCCGTAGCCAAACAACAACCAATCACCTCTACCGAAGAGGGATATACAAACCAACTCCACCTCTCACAAGAGGGAGCAAACACAAGCCTCAACCTCTACCAAAGAGGGAGCAAACCAATCACCCGATCAACCTTACCAAAGAGGGATACAACAAAAGCAAGGGTGTTTACAACAAGTGGTTTCTTTCAACCACAAACAATCTCTCTTTCCTCTTTTTCATAAAAACAAGATCCTAATATAATAGGATAGTATGATAGGCTCAAGTGTGGAAAACAAGTTTTAATCAAAGAAATACTCTTGGGAAAATACCAAATAGATATTGAAATGAAGAACAATAAACCAATTTCCCAAAAACCTATTTCCTTTGAAAATAACAAAACACTTAAAACAAACAAAATGAATCTTTTTGCTCTTTAAACTCTTTTGAAAACTTATTTTTAAAACCAGAGAGTAGGAAAAAATTAGCTCAGAAAATCTTAGCCAAAACCTTAAAGAGATGGGCTATTTATAGCCCCAAAAGAAAATTAGCCGTTAGGTTGATCTGGCAGCCTGACAGGCTTGCGGTCGACCGGCCGGTCGACCGCCAACGGTCAAAAATATGACCGTTGGAACAATCCGGTCGACCGCCCGGTCGACCGCCCAGATACAGAGAGCAGAGCTCTCTGGTCCGGTCGACTGGTCGGTCGTCGGCCCATGTGTCTGCCAGACGTGCACAAGGTTGTGCACGTCGGTCGACCGCCGGGTCGACCGGCCCTTGGTTCGGTCGACCGTGCGGTCGGCCGACCTGGCCTGTCAGTCACTGTTCTGGGTCAGAAATTGGGTTTAATTATTTCTAAAAATTCTTTATAAACTTTTAAAAATCTCCAAAAATAGTTTTACCATTTTGCATTGATATATAAACATGTGATAAATATTTCAACTCAAATATCAAGCAATTTGAACTATTTTTGTGTCTTATCATTTTTATCAAAAACCAAAACTGTATTTTTATCAAACTTTGATTTTTCAATACATGAATAGGATAGTCAAAATAAGTTTATATAAGTCATGTAAGCATGTATGTATATAGAGCACATCGAATATACATAAAAATAAAGTAAACTTGTTTTGATCTAAACTATTCATGAAAACCAAATCCAAACATAAAACTTGTGTGTGTTGTGCACTTGAGCATATCAACTATTCTTATCTTTACACATGGATCTAAACACACTAAACTAAAATAGGATACCTAAGTCTTCTTGACGATCTTCATCTTCAAGTCGACTCGGTCCAAACTCCGTGATCAACGAGTAAGGCTATGTATGATCTTGATGCATGGGCTCGGGAATCACCAAGTGAAGGCTTCCAAACTCCTATTTTTGAAGCAATCACCAACTAATATCTTGTTACATGATCTGAAACTAAAATCACAAGATAATTAGTAAACATAACTACATGAGTTAATCATCATCAAAACTAGAGAGGAAGGCCTCCGGGCCAACAATCTCCCCCTTTTGATGATGACAAAACTCATGGAGTTATATATGCATGGATTAAAGTCGAGCTTCAAGGAAGCTCCCCCTTAACTCATGCATAAACAAATAAACATAATGAATATGCAATGAAGGCTCTTAAACATGAATGCATAGATATGCATAAACAATAAAAGGCTCTAGATACCAATGAAATGTTCAAAAATAAAACATGCTCTAGATACCAATTAAAATTAAACTAAATTAAACTTAATATATGCAAAACATAAACATACATATATAAAACACAATCAAACTCAAAATCTTTCTCCCTCTTTTGTCAATCATCAACAAAGGGATAAAAACCAAAACAAAACAAAATCTTCTCCCCCTTTTTAATACAAAGAAACAATCATCAATAAGGGGTAAATAAAGACAATGTTCTCCCCCTTTTTGTCTAAAATAAAAATAAAACCAAATAGGGGTGACAATCAATTAAGATATCAATTGAAAATATGTCAAAGAAGCATCTTGATACCAATTGAAAGTAAACATAGATCGATAAAATAAATGGTATATGCTATATACATTCATGAAGAGGAAGATGTGAAGCTTCCCTACATAGATACATTACATGAAGGAGGGATGACAAGCCATAATTCACATAACGTACACTATGCAATGCATAAGAGGAGATGTGAAGCTCTCCCTACACAAGTGTACCACATAAAGAAGAGATTGTCAAGCTCTTCAATACAAGATACACTCATCATGAATCTATATGTAGAAGAGATGTTAAGCTCTCCTTGCATATAGGCAATATAAATCAAAATTTTTAACTATTTTCTTTAAACAAAATTTTGAGATACCAATTTTAAAACATTCAAATAAACATCTTGATATCAAAAGAGAGTATTTTTTCTTTCTAAGTATATGATATCAATTAAAAATTTTTATTTTCTATCATAAAGTAAGGGAGTGGAGATACAAATACCAATTGAAAATATGAAAATCGAATTTTCTCCCCCTTTATGAAATACCAACTAAAACAATGCGTAGGCTTGAAATGAGATATCAATTGAAAAGCAATTGAAAAACTAATCAATTGAAACAAAATTGAAACTCAAGCTTAGCATAAACACAAACATATATATGTATGAAAAATTGATACCAATAGAAATTGATATTCTTTGAAATGCAAGCATACATATACGAAAATATATGAGTATACAAAAAAATGTCTATATTGATACCAATTGAAAGAATCCAATGATATCAATTGAAACAACAATAATATCAAGTGTATATCTCATATTATCTAACCTCCCAATCATGTTCAAGTTTTAAAATGATTTTCACTATAAAGTATACATGAGCATGATCTCCCATCCAACCGCCCATGGATGGTAGGGGTTTTCAAAATTAGGTTTGAAATATAATTTGTTTGAAAACTCTACCATATGAAGAATACCGTAACTAGTTATATGAAAAATTTGTAAACTAGTACGAAATCCTTCAAGCAAGGAATAAAAACAAATTATTTTTCATGAAAACATGAATTCCACATGATAATCAACACTCTAAGCCAATTAAGCATAAATATGACTCATGAAAACAAACACATGAGTAAATAATAAATGTGAGTGTACAAGTACAATGTGAAGAACATGATCATGAAAGTATTCAATTTAGCTCAATATTCCTTAAACATAAAAACATGAAAATCATCAAAACTTATTTAATCTTCAAGGTATATGTATGTCCTATACAAACTAAAGTATACATACATATCCAAACACAATGAGTCCACAAAGATATATGCATGAAGGCACGTGGCTCAAAAAGATGTATATGTATAACAATAATTTGGATAAAATGGACATATACATGAAGTTAAATATAAACACATGGAAATATGTAGAACATGTAAAACTAAATTTTCATTAAAACAAATTTTATTTCAAGGTACATGTATGATTTGTCAACACAAAAAGTATACATACATATCCTTAATACAATTGAGTCAATATGTATAGATTTGCATGAAAAGCAAATGACTCAAGGGGTATACATGTATATCTTAAAGTTTGACAAAATAGACATATACACATGATCATAAAACAAAACCAAAATGGGAATACAAGTTTAAAATGCATGGATCATCAAAACTAGACTATACTAGCACATCTAATGGGTTCAAATAAGCATTCATACTCAAACATATATAGATTTATTTGTGACTCACTATATGCACAAGTATAAATCCTAGTCTTAATGAAAACTAACATTTAAACATATATTCAAATCATGAAGCATCAAAACAAGATATAAATCATCATCATAAACATGATTATTAAGAAAATCCACATGTTATTAAACTTATGATAAACATGATAGCTAAACAAAGGTGAGAACACAAAAATATGATCCATATTAAACATGGGTGTCTCAAAAGGGCTATACATGCATGTCAAGAGTCTAATAATCATGACATTTTCATAATGATCATATAAACATCAAAACATGCTATATATAATAAACATGAAAAGCATGCAAACATAAATAAGGAGTAAGAGACCGTTACCAAAACCTATGAGGCAACTCTCCATGTCTCCAAAATATGGTGGTCCTCTCCACCAAATATCCCTTGAAAATGATGCATCCAAATGATTTCTTTGAAGCTCGGAACGCATCCACTATAAGGTACTGCTACTCTCACGTCATGTGAGAGCGCACACCTACATCATAAACACGAGGGGTGGTCTTTGGTACCCATATCTTATTGGGTCCATGGGGGTTAGTCCCATTCCTAACCCAAACAAATTTATTTGCTAAATTTACATTATGTATTCTATCATAGCAAAATCTAGCAAGGTGGCCCTTACGTCCACAATGTGTACAAGTGTACACATGAGCATACAAAGTGTGATGGTGTCCGTGAGGAGCATGTGTATGCCGTGTAGGGTGTGCATGCATAATAGGAACTTGTTTCCTTCGAAACAAGGATTCCAAACGTGTATGCCCAATAACACATTGGCTCAAAGTGGAGCCCAAACAATCAACACTTTTCTTCAAAATATTTATATCATTTTTAACACTTGAAGATAAAGTGGAGCATGCAAGGGGTGTGCTAGATGGAACTACCCTAGCATGGCAAACATGTGCATCAATTTTATTTTGCAAAACAATATTTTTCTTTAAACAAATATCTAAATCATTTGAAATAGAAAAAAATTTATTTTTCAAAGCAACATTCTCCTTTAAAACAAAATCAACTTTTGAAGACAAATTTTCATTTTTCTTCAAAAGTGTTTCACAATCATTTTTAGATTTTAAAATTTATTTTCTTTTAAAGCAAGTTCAAGTTGAGATTTCAATGAATCCCTCTCATTAGAAATCTCCTCTTTCTCTTACAAAACATTGTTAAGTCTAGAAATCAAATTTTTATTATCATTGTTAAGGCCTAGACTTTTCTTTTTCAAAACCTTATTTTTCAAACAATTTTTCACAAACAATGGATAGTTCTTCATTTAAAGCATGGGCATCAACATAATCATCACATGAAGAACTAGCACTATCATTATCTAGTTGAGATTCCGATTGTACCTCAAGGGAGTCATTCCCTTGGATCATATAGCATTGTAGTGGCTCGGATTCATCTCCAGTAGATTCGTCCTCTTGTTGGATTTGCATTTGAAGCTTGGAGGTGGTGGTTGTCAAAATGTTCCACACTTCAAAGGCGGAATCAAGATTAGAAACAAGTAAAAGATATTCTTTAGGTAGCGTGCTTCTAATGGCCTCAAGGGCTTGTGCATTGGCCCCTATATGCTTGCTATCACTAAGGTAGGATTCCTTGGTAATGGCAAGGTGAACCTTATATCCTAGGGTTTGTAAATAAATGGACATCTTAGTCTTCTAAACAATGATGTTGGAAGGGTCAACATAGGTGGGGTCAAGAAGTCCATGGTATAAACTATATGTGTGCAAACAAGCAAATGCAAACAAGATTAGCAAACAAGGATCTCACTCCTAGGATGTTAAGCCTAAGTATCAGGAGCGTAGGCTCTGATACCAATTGTAAATCACCTAGAGGGGGGTGAATAGGTGATAATGCTAATCTAGAATATAAATGCGGAAGCTAAAACAAATTTTGCAATCACACTTAATACAACCAACAAGTGTAGCCGAATTCCCCGTGAAAGGGCTCTGAACTAACTCCTCTTGATTCCCCTAGATATGGGTTGAGGTGCTATATGAAGCTCTTGTGGTTAAGTATAAGTGAGGCACACACACAAGCAAGCCAAGCATATAAGGATGAAATAGCAATGTGAATTAATGCAAGGCACAAATGCAAGCAAGTATGAATGATATGGCAATATGAATAATGCTATGCACAACACAAATAGAGAGAGAGTTAGAGAGACAATGGATCAAACGCAAACACAAAGATATGTTTCGAGGTTCGAGCCCCTAGCTCTACGTCCCCGCCTTCACTGAGAAGGATTTCAATCCACTATCTCCCACCGAGGGAACCTCCACCGAGAAGGATTTGTTACAACAAGGGAGTACCGAACTCCTCTCTCAAACACCGCCTCACAACCGAGGGGTAGGCCCGTAGCCAAACAACAACCAATCACCTCTACCGAAGAGGGATATACAAACCAACTCCACCTCTCACAAGAGGGAGCAAACACAAGCCTCAACCTCTACCAAAGAGGGAGCAAACCAATCACCCGATCAACCTTTACCAAAGAGGGATACAACAAAAGCAAGGGTGTTTACAACAAGTGGTTTCTTTCAACCACAAACAATCTCTCTTTCCTCTTTTTCATAAAACAAGATCCTAATATAATAGGATAGTATGATAGGCTCAAGTGTGGAAAACAAGTGTTTTAATCAAAGAAATACTCTTGGGAAAATACCAAATAGATATTGAAATGAAGAACAATAAACCAATTTCCCAAAAACCTATTTCCTTTGAAAATAACAAAACACTTAAAACAAACAAAATGAATCTTTTGCTCTTTAAACTCTTTTGAAAACTTATTTTAAAACCAGAGAGTAGGAAAAAATTAGCTCAGAAAATCTTAGCCAAAACCTTAAAGAGATGGGGGCATTTATAGCCCCAAAAGAAAACTAGCCGTTAGGCTGATCTGGCAGCCTGACAGGCTTGCGGTCGATCGGCCGGTCGACCGCCAACGGTCAAAAATATGACCGTTGGAACAATCCGATCGACCGCCCGGTCGACCGCCCGGTCGACCGCCCAGATACAGAGAGCAGAGCTCTCTAGTCCGGTCGACCGGTCGGTCGGCCGGCCCATGTGTCTGCCAGACATGCACAAGGCTGTGCACGTCGGTCGACCGCCGGGTCGACCGGCCCTTGGTTCGGTCGACCGTGCGGTCGGCCGACCTGGCCTGTCAGTCACTGTTCTGGGTCAGAAACTGGGGTTAAAATTATTTCTAAAAATTCTTTATAAACTTCTAAAAATCCCCAAAAATAGTTTTACCATTTTGCATTGAATATAAACATGTGATAAATATTTCAACTCAAATATCAAGCAATTTGAACTATTTTTGTGTCTTATCATTTTTATCAAAAACCAAAACTGTATTTTATCAAACTTTGATTTTTCAATACATGAATAGGATAGTCAAAATAAGTTTATATAAGTCATGTAAGCATGTATGTATATAGAGCACATCGAATATACATAAAAACAAAGTAAACTTGTTTTGATCTAAACTATTCATGAAAACCAAATCCAAACATAAAACTTGTGTGTGTTGTGCACTTGAGCATATCAACTATTCTTATCTTTACACATGGATCTAAACACACTAAACTAAATTAGGATACCTAAGTCTTCTTGACGATCTTCATCTTCAAGTCGACTCGGTCCAAACTACGTGATCCAACGAGCAAGGCTATGTATGATCTTGATGCACGGGCTCGGAAATCACCAAGTGAAGGCTTCCAAACTCCTCTTTTTGAAGCAATCACCAACTAATATCTTGTTACATGATCTGAAACTAAAATCACAAGATAATTAGTAAACATAACTACATGAGTTAATCATCATCAAAACTAGAGAGGAAGGCCTCCGGGCCAACAATGGTTGGCTCTTTAGCCCTTAGGGCACATAAACTGTCATGTCTCTCATATAGCCCACTTCCCCGAAAGAGGGTGCGCTTAGACCCATTGGATTTCTCTTTTACTCTGTCTGATAGGCAAGCTTAGCGCTCAACATTTTACCTTGAAACTCATCCGAGCGTAGCTATGTCGTGGTGCTAGCAGAGTGTACGTACACCGCTTCATCACATGTGTTGGCTCTACCGCGTGCGCGTTAGCGTCTAGCACTGCTTGCTAGCTTGACCCCAGTTTTGAACTCAGTCTTCGGACTTTACCTTCAAGATCTCTACCAGCTCTGCCGGCAGGTGAGCTTAATGCTCTGCACTTTATCCGCTAGATCCGTCGCAAGTGTGTCTATGCCTTGTACGATAGCATAGCGGTCATACGCTGGCTTCATCATGTGCGTCTAGTTGCACCGCGAGCATGGCTTCGCCATACGCGAGACCCAACATTCGTTGCGCTGGCTTTTCTGTAGGCGTTTAGCTTCGCCGTGAGTGTAGCTTCTGATCAAGCTAAACCTGCACAGAAAAAAATACAAGTTTTTAGAATAGTACTAGGTCCTCAATTCTACCGATATAGCAAGTGGCTCTATGGGTCGTGATCCACAAGGAGGTATTGCAATGGAAACTTTGTGTATGTTTCTTCTTTTAAGAGTTTAGAAGTTCTTTTCTCAGGTTTAAAAGCAAAAAAAATGGTTAAAGCTAATCTAAGTTAAAAGATATCTAAAGAAGAAGATGGGTTTGTTGTTAAAAAGAAAAGAAAAACAAGTTTAAAGAAAAAGTAATAAAAAGAGAAAGTGTTGGTTTTGAAAATTGTTATATTAATCTATGAAAGAAAAATAGAAAATAGATAAAGGAAGAAGAATTAACTCTATTATAGACTAAACATACCATGATTCGATGTGAAGTAATGTAAAGCAAAATGAGATAATAAAAACCAGCAATTGACTGGATCGAGTACATTGAAGAAAAGGCTAAGAATCACATTGGCTGTTACTTCAATACAACTCTATGAGGAATTTTACATTTATAAATACAACTCTTCCTCTCCTTCTCTCCTGTAACTCTCTCTAACCTTAAATAAAAATGAAAATTATATTGAAAATAAAAATAAAAATCTAAACTAAACTAAACTAAAGCTCTCTGCTGGAGTTCGTCTCTCTGTCTTCGAAGTATGCATGTATTTATAGGAAGAAAAAGAAAGGAGATAGTGTAAGAAGATAGGGGAGCAAATACTCCCCCAGCGCGGCAAGATCCTGGCCATAGGGCTAGGTTCTGGCTGCGTGTGTCCATTGATTCCTCCTTTATCTTTCTATCTTCTTAGATTTTGAATATCTACTCTATATTTGACGATTATCTCTCTATCCTCAACGAAACCGATAGCGTCTTCTTCTAATTCATTTTTCCTTTGAATTTTGATGATATTATCTTATCTGATATATCCAGTTTTCAGAAAAGATGGCTTCTAGAACCTTCAGATTTGAGTCGATCCCCTTTCTTTTGAATTTTTGGAATTTATTGGATAAATCTATCAATTTCTCCTTTTTCTTCCTTAATTACCGTGCGTGCCACTAAACATGAAAATACATTAAATAGTGGAGTTTTATTTAAACATAAATGGAGAAATGTGACAAATATGATATGAAAACATGTAATGCATGTGTACGATTAGCTTCGCAGTGAGTTTCATGTGTCATTTCGCTGCATGCGTTAGCCCCGCCGTGCCGGTTTAGCCTAAAGCTGCACGTCAGCTTTGTCGGGAGTCTAGCTCCACCGTGAGTCTAGCGTTATATATTGCTAATACGGTCTAACTATGCTCTAACCCTGCTTAGCTCCATTTGCTTGTAACTGTATCCAACTCTACTTATCTTCTTGTCGACTTGTCTATCCAGCCTTGCTTGTCTATACAGTTCAGTCTAACCGTATTTGTCCACTCGTCCGCTCACTCGCCCGCTTGCATACTTGCTTAATGACTTATTTGTCCAGTCTTACTCGTTTGATTATCTGCCCAACTTGCCCAGCCCTCTTATTTGCTTTCCTTCTTTCTTGCTTGATCGCTTATCTGATCAACTCTGTCTAACCCGGATTGTCAGTTTTTAGTTCTGCTTGTCGGTTGTCCAGTTCCACCGGGTCTCATTTGTCTGCTTGCCTGTTCTCCTACTTGCCTGCCAATTCGATCTCACCTCCTCTGTTTGTTTGATTAATAGTTTAATATTTTATTATTATGATTATGGTTGTGAAGAGCTTGAAATGTCCTTTTACACTGTTTTCATGTTCTAACTTCTGTGCTCGGTTGCCTGATTTATATTGTGACTCTGTGTTTACTTATAGTGCTTATATTATTGTACATAACCTGATACCTAATAGCTTACACCTGATACTTGACATGTTATCACTTGACACCTGACATATGTATGTTATCATCTGACTCGTGATTATCACCTTTACTGGGACTTGACACTGATATCATGTACACTCCTGAGATAATACTCCTGTATCATGATGCTCATGTTATTATATTCATGTTAATTCCTGTAACTGATCGTCATGAACATAAACTGTAAATAAATGGATAACTTACACTGGGATGGGGAAACTCATGGAATCAATATGTGTACGTGTTTATAATGATCAAATATTGTACAACTAAAACTTCGATTCTACCTGAGGGCCACCAGGTGCTTCGGTGGGGTGTACTGGCATACATGCTCCTGATTTTATTCCTATTCCAAGGCATAAAAATAAGACCCTTATGATTTAGCTGTCGGTTCCGGATTCTAGTACCGGATGCTTCTGAGGTCGTTGTCTCAGATATGCATGGAGCCCACTATAACGTGGTTCGTTGATCCTCCATCAGTTTTCAATAACAAATCTCTTCTTACTCATATGTGGATGTATGTGGACTGGGACGCCGGGACACATACCTAGACATACGGATCGGACGAGCCTTGATAATATAATAATAATAATAACATGTTATTGACACTTGACTAGTGATATGCTTGATCTCTACTTGTGTGACCTATGATATAACACATATCCCTGCACCAGATATAACTTAACTACAAAGAATAATAATCTCAGGAGCGGCTGTTATTGAGTTATTTTCTCGTTCGGATAATGGTATCTGTGTATCAAAGTTTGGATGTGTTTTACTGGATTGCGGACTCCAGTGTGAACAAACAGTGGTATGGGACACTGGAAGGAAGTGACTAGAATAACAGGCGACACTGATTGTTATTATTGTATAATTAAGTTATCCTGCTGGCCATTTGTGTATGATTTCTGTGCTATCGTATTGAATCACCTGACTTGCTTCTTTCGGGATTTTATGTTGCTTTCTTATTTTGTTACTTTAGGACAACTGAGGTTGTATGAACTCAGGCAATGGTGACATGGGATGTATGGTATACATATAAGGGTTTTCTTGTTTGGATTATCTCCTCGACGTATCAATCTCATGAGTTCAAAGTTTAAGCTTATATGACTGATTTTGTTCACACTTGTATTTAACACCTTACTTGATGTCTCATTTTATACCTATGTGTGTTTATTCTTATGTCACGGTTTTCATTATATGTTTTCTCTATTCAGGTTTTATCGTTACATGTATGTTCATTGGATTCCGAATTTCCTGATAATTCTCAATTTTTTTTATATTTATTGGTTAATGCATGTACTTGCATGCTTGAATCACATCACTCGACCATGTACACATGTGCCTGACTGTATACGCCTCATGGCCTCATTTTTGTACTCGTTGGATTGCTTCTAACAACCTTGGACCTATATGTCCAGATTTTTTAGCTTAGAGTTTGTGGATTCTCCTGATTGCTGATCAGAGTAGTGCAGTAGAAGTGTAGATCATTGGCAGACCATCCGAAACCTTTTTCTTTTAGGCCCTCTGCTCGGCTCTCGACATTCCCTATTGTAGCTCGTGAGCGCCCATTTGCATTGCTCATCCTTGTATATCTCATTGCATTTCATATTTCACGCCTCTTGGTGATGTAAAATTCATATAATATTAGATCACATTCTGTGATAACTTTGTAATTGTACTATTATTATTATTGAAATGTATATAACCATCATGCTTTCACACTCTGATTCTTACATGTACTGATGCTCAACATATATATGTGAGGGTATCTCCGCCCTGCGTATGTACGTCGCAGTAACGTCTCCATACCCGCGAGATCGGAGCATAACAATATTTGTTTATCAAGAGGATTTGTCGCTTGGTAATATGTTTCCTTATATACCAATAACAGAATCGGTGCCGACATTAGGGAAAACTATCTTGATTGCTTCACCTATTAAGCATCTTGATCGGTAATGATCGCCTTTAATTTAATTTCATGCATGCATTTGAGCCATTTCCTGAAAAGTCAAACAATGCTTTTTTTGCTCATCTGTGAGCAATGCACAATCAAACAAAATTGATTGTTGATGATGATTTACTCTTGTAAATAGAGTGGACATGTTTAGATAATTAGTGTTATATGTGGTTTCAAATATTACCACATCAGAAAAACTTAAATAAACAGATCTTGACTTCCATCGGCCCAAAAGACACTTCTTATTGTGCCTACATGATCAATCTCACTGGCAAAGAAAAATTCTGTATCTGTCTCCTTACTTTCTTGAAAAGATCTGATGATAGATATGATCTCGTGGCCAATATTACTGCTTTTCTGTTCGATAAAATGAATACACTGTTGTGTGCTTACTCATTCACAATCTTTTTCAAGATTTATTGCATTAACCACATGGGAAATATTTGAAGGACATGTTTTTACATTATCCAAATTAGTCATAATGGTTCTGCTTAACTTTGATCGATGTGTCTGATGAGAATAAAAGTGATGAACCTTATCTAGGCTTGATAATAAATGTGAATGTGAGTCAAAACTTGGTGACACACCAAAATCTTCTGTTTGATAATGAACGCAACTGAATATGTATCTCAGCAGGATAATAAACTCTATTATCAACATGACAGTTGACAACAAGCCCTTCTTGTTTTTTATTCCCCAACCTCTTTACACCCTCTTTATTGCAACAATATTTTCTACAAATAACTTTATGCGAAGGCCTCCGTAATTTATCTATTCTTTTTTTCTCACTCTAAAACCCCTGTTTCTTGCATACGCATTGTAAAAGTTGTAAGGCTCATCATCTGATGCAAATTCCTACCCAAAAAAATAATTTCGCTTCAGAACGTGTCACCATGCAAATTCATTTCCTAAAAAAAATAATTACAATAGCAAAAAATTATTGGATTAAAAAACAAAAATAAGGAATGACTACGACTAAAGTCACAGTTTCAATATAATAAATGACTGTTACTGAGATCCCAGTACCAATATAATAAAAGATTATGACTCAGGTCGCAGTTTATAACCATGCAACGAAAAATCAAATCGCAGAGGACTGAACTAAGTCACAGTCATAATAAAAAATGAAATTTTTTCTTATTGAGCATTGCGACCTTAGTCACATTCCTAAAAAACATATAATATCTGCGTATAATAAAGTAATCGACAAGTATTCAAATTAATTTAGGAATGTGATTAAAGTTGCATAATCACTACATATTTATGTATAAGATTGTTTATGAGCACTGCGAGGGTCGCATTCTTCATGTGAATCTTGCGAGTGCGATTGAAGGTCGCAGTCTTAATATAATAAAAGAATGTTTACTAAGATCACAATCTTGATATATAAAAGACCGCAACTTTAGTCGCAGTTTATAACCATGCAAAAAAAAAATCAGATCGCAAATAATTACGACTAGGTCGCAGTTCTAAAATACCTATAATATCATACATTATACATAAATATGAAGAAAAAAAATTAACCTCTGCATCAAAATCAAAATTTCTCTATGTTGCTATTCGTTAGTTGCTGCAGTTGTACTGGAAGACACCGGATTCATATTAAGTTGGGGAGAGAGTGAGCGGGGCCGCGGCGAGATGGGTCGTGGGAGAGGAATTTTGGGTGGGGCTCAACATCAAGAAGGATAGGGGTGCTGAGGTACAGGATGAAAGAGATCTGATAAAGAGATATATGATCAAAATGGAGAGATTGGTGAGATCTGATAGATAAATCTGCGATCGAGTCCGTTTGCAAAATCAAAATAAGATCTGTTCCCGCTTTTTAAAATCGAGGTTGTCTGCGAATTTAAAATCCAGATCTGAACGCCCGCGTGCAAGAGAGAAAATAATGAGAGAAAAAATAATGATAAAGAATATAAAGTTCATCCCAATAAAATTTGAAAAATGGGGTTTTCTAGTAATTTTAGTTTTTTCTTGAAAAGCATGAACTTTTTGAAGATTACCTAGTTCTGTGGCAGAGATTAAGACACGTCGCCGCCAGTTGAGAGACTCTCTTAGCTGACGGCTGAGGTCCATTTTTCTGTGTATACATATAGAGAGAATTGTGTCATTCTAGAAGGATTCGAGACCGAATTCTTCCCACTCAAATACTAACATCAGACATTTGAATAGAAGATCCACTTCATTGAAGTTGATCTACTTCTTGCCCATGCATCAAGTAGGGAAAATACGGACGACCTAAATAGTAAGTTGGCTAGTTTAACGGTGTTGAACATTTGAAAACTAACAAAAATTAGTTTGTATGATTTTTTACATATTTAGATCATAATCAAATGGCCAGATTGAGAATTGTATGTCTAAAGACATAGATCTAACCAATTCACTATTTTCGGCTGTCCATTTTGCGCCGCTTGATGGATGGGCAAAAAGTATTCAATACACTTGATTTTTTGCTTTATAAATACTTGAAATAATATAGATCAATTTCAACGGAGTGGATCTTATATTCTAATGTTGGAGGGTTGTATTTGAGTGGGAAGAATTCGAGCTCAAATCCTTTTAGAAGGACACAATTGTGTGTGTGTACTGAAAAATGTATATCAGCCGACAACTGAGAGTGTCTCTCAGCAGGCGGTGACGTGACATAATATGTGCTACAGAACTGGGTTATCTTTATGGGGTCTCCACTTTTAAAAATAACTAAAATTACTAAAAGATCTTGCTGGGTAATCTTTATATACATGTAGCAGATCTCTCTCGCCCTATCATTTTTGATGTCGAGCCCCAATCAAAGTTCATATCTGGCCACCCTATCTAGCTGGCGGCCCCGCCCATTTTCTCTCCAACAGAATATGAATCAGTCTCTTCAAGTGCAACTTTATCAACAAACGAAATAAATTTGAATACTTCTTTATTAATTTTTTTATACGCAGATATTATGGTTTTCAGGAATGTGACTAAGCTCATAGAGGTCAATAAAATAATTTCTTAATAGTTTTAAAAACGACCTTAGTTACAGTCTACAATTAAATTAGGATTGTATCTTGTGGAACACATAGATATGCTATTTTTTATGCTTAGCTGATATACACATATTGTTTTTTTAGAAATTTATGATATGATATGTAAATATTTTACTGATTGTGGCCATAATCGCAGTTTACTTATTCGCATGCCATATATAAATGATCAAAATTTTGTTACATGTGGCATGCGAATAAGGACTGCGACTATGATCGTAGTGCTTAACGATAGTATGTTGTGTATGAGTTTTTTTGCTCGGTTAAAAGTAAAATGGTAAAAAATTGCATATGAGTTCTACATGATACAATCCTATATAATTGCAGACAACGACTATCATCATAGTTTACTTATGATTTTATATATTTGTTCTTCACTACAGCTGTTGTCTCTTTTTCACGCACGAGAAGAATTTTGTATTTGTGTTACACATTGCAATCGTAGTCGAAGTTTTTTTTAATTTGTGATATACAGTAAAATATATTGATTTAAGAGGATTGCAATCATAATCGCAGAATCAACTGTCGATATAGTTAACTTTAGACTGCGACCATGGTCGCAATTATTAACTTGATGGAATGTACAACGCTCAAACTATTTTGTCAGTACTGCGATATGGTCGCAGTTTCATGTATCAATATAGTTAATTATGGATTGCGATCATAGTCGCAGTTTTTTCCTTGAGAGTAATTATTAACTAAATACTGCGACCATGGTCATAGTTGAGATGCAAAACTAATAACTTTTTATTTATAGTCACAGGGTGCGATCTTAACTTCTTAATAAAAGATTTACATTGTTCTGTAGTAAATGATTATATTTCTTATCGTATGATAATAATATTTGCAGGTTATATATTAGGTACGCGATCATGGTAGCAACATTTATAAAACCACTAAAGTCCTATAATCATTGCGAATTAAAATGGATGAAAGAAACATAGTTTACATGCATTTTAAAAATATGAAAGATTATTTTTATATAGAAGTAAATTTTATTTATAATATAATATGGTTAGAAAGAGACCTTAGAAAAAAAGAACATTAAAAGCTTTAAAAGAAGACAAAATAAGGTGAATATCAGAAGATAAGAAATCCTAATCCTCGTCATCATCACCATCATAAGCAGATTCGTCGTCTTCATTCTTGTCATTTTCCTCTTCATTCTTTCTTTCCTCATCTTCTCCCTTGTTAACCGGCTCGCTGTCCTCTTTACTTTTTTCCTCTTTTTAGGATACTTTAATTCGTTGATAAACTCTCAGAATGGGTCGTTTGTAACAAACTCTTCGTCTGATCTATATTGAGAAGAACCTTCAGAGGATATGCTCAAAAAAAGCGCGCTTTCAGCATCAGAGGACATGTTTTCATCAAGCATGTCTCTGTAAAGTGGTAGAAAAATAAGTTTCTCACTAGACCTCAACTTGATCATCCTCTTGAAGAGGAGGATCAGAAGCAACATTATTTGATGTAGTGAGTAGTCAAAAGGAGAGAAGTTCAGATTGCCATCAAATTCACTAAAATTCCCTAAGAGGACCGATGGGAGAATGACTGAAGTTGAAATCTAAGTGTTCAGAGGAAGAAGATAGGAAAGACATGATTCAAGAATAAATTGTTTTAGAAAGTTTAAAAATCAAATTGAAGAAGAATAATACAAATATTTTTTTTAGATATGAGATCTTTAAAATATATTACTTACAGGCACTACAAAAAGGCTAATACTGTGAAACAAAGTGAATAGTAATAATAAGTATTAGATGTGACAATTGAGTATTTAAAGAAGAGATAAAAAGAAATTAATATTTAATTGAAGCAGTTGTAGGAGAATCCAAAGGGTATCCTTTTTTCAGAAGTTTATGATGTGAACTATAAATTAGCTTTTTATAGAATATTTTTTCTATATATTTAAATTTCGTATGATGGACATCTTTCCTTTATCGAGATTAATTTTAGTGCACCTCTTTTTTGAGACTGTTTCTGTATCACGGTAGATAGGATATTAATCCTACAATTACCTCAGAGTAATTCATATAGTATTTTATAACTTGTGATATATGCGAACTGCTCGAACGGTCACGGGCTAATCTACTTTGTTAGGTTTGATTGTTGCTAGGACTGTGACTTTGTTGTATTTTTATAAATGATCAAAATTCTATTACATGTCGCATATGAATAAATACTGTGACTATGGTCATAGTGCTTAACGATAACATATTTCGTCTGTTATTTCTATGTATGTTTTGTTCATTATCTGTTTGAATTTTACGACTGTTTAGTAAAGACTGCGACTAAGATTTTTCTATATTACGGTTGATAGGATTTTAAGGTCTGCGACTAGGGTCGCACTCGTGATATAGGATTGAAAGTTGTGTTCTACTAGGACTGCGACCATGGTCGCCCTGCTAATATATTTTGATAATATCTGAATATATGTGCACTGCGAC
This sequence comes from Agave tequilana, assembly GCA_038442645.1. Taxonomy (NCBI): domain Eukaryota; kingdom Viridiplantae; phylum Streptophyta; class Magnoliopsida; order Asparagales; family Asparagaceae; genus Agave; species Agave tequilana. Next base: position 41,623 of record JAVJIF010025085.1, on the reverse strand, counting down.
CTAGGTTGCTGTTACAATATACATTGAGAATAAAGTATTTCTCAGTACTAAGATCGACCATAGTCGCAGTTCATTAAAAATTACATGAAATATTATCTAACCAATTTGCAAATATTGTGACAGTTACGAGATATTGGATTTATAAATATGTACAAAATAAATTATTAACTATTGTATTTCATTATTTATTTTACACTGTATAATTGTAATACAAAAAAATTATACGGCTGCCCTACATCAAATTGCATTTTCTTATTCATTTCAGTTTCTTTATTAAACATGTATGAATTGAAAATAACACAAAAATAAACAATAAAAAAATTATGTATTACAACCAAATTTATAGGTTTCACGCGTGATTTTTATCTTTTTTGGCTTCTGCTTTTCTTGCTCATCATCTTGATCCGATTTTTCACTTTATATTTCAGTATAGAGGAATTAGGAAATTTATAACTGTAGATAAATTCAATGAAAATTTCTCTGAACATTACAAAATTTTGATAAGAATTTGTTGTGGATGAGTTTTTTTAGGTTAAAAGTAAAAATGGAGGTATTTTGGTCAACGTGATTGACGGTTCTTTAGGCGGAATTTTTGGGTTCTTTTAGCACATATACTCTGCGACTGATATGTCACATAGATTGGGTCACGGCATCGCCAGCTAAGAAACCCTTTCAGCTGGTGGCTGAGGGACATAACCCCCCCCCCCACATATATATATATATAGAGGTATTTGTATCTCAATCGCCAGCTGAGAGGGTTCCTCAGCCGGCGGTGACGTAGCCCAATATATGCCACATATCAGTATCAGAGTATAGGCGCTAAAAAAATTCAAAAAATCCCGCCTAAAGAACCGTCAATCAAGTTGATCAAAATACCCTCTTTTTACATCTAACCTGGCAAAAACTTATCCACAACAAAATTTTATCGAAAAATTTGTAATTTACAGAGTAATTTATGTTAAATTTATCTGCAGTTATAAATTTTTTAATTCACCTACATCGAAAATTTAAAGAGAAAAAAGATTGGATCAAGATGATGTGCAAAAAAACAACATTAGTAAAAGGTAAAAAAACATGCGTGAAATCTAAAAAATTGGTTGTAATATATAGCTTTTTTATTGTTTATTTTCGCGTTATTTTCAATTAAATTGGTTTAATAAAAGAAACTGAAATGAATAGAAAAATGAAATTTGATGTGGGGCAGCCATGTATGTATTTTTGTATTACAAATGTACGGTATAAAAAAATAATGAAATATAATGGTTAATGATTTATTTTGCAGAAATTTTATAAATCAGATATTTTCATAACTACCAAAATATTTGCAGATTGGTTGGATAAAATTTCATGCAATTTTTAATGAACTGCTTGGTACTAAAAAATATTTTATTCTCAATGTATATTATAAATGGGACCAAGGTCGCAGTACACATATATTCAAAAATATAATCAAAAAAATATATTAGCAATGCGATCAAGATTGCATTCATAGTATAATAAAACTTTCAATCTTAATCATGAGTGCGTCCCTAACCACAGACCTTTTGGCAGTGCGACCAAGATCGCAGTCTTAATATAACATAACTTTCAATCTTATATCATGACTGTGACCTTAGTTACATTCCTTATTGCATAGAAATAATAGACGAAACATGCTATCGTTAAGTACTGCGATCATAGTCGCAGTCCTTATTCGTATGCAATATGTAACAGAATTTTGATCGTTTATAAAATGCAACAAAAGTCACAGTCCTAATGATAGGTAGTAAAAAAATGCATATTCATCACTCCATTTACTATCATGTTTCCTATTTATTCTTTTAATTATGCACTATTACTAAAGTTTTGTTATTTAATGTGTGCAGGCCTTGAGTAATTATTTAAATAAAAGAATAAAGCCTAAATGAAGCCCAGAAGCTCATGTGAAAGCCCATGTGCAAAAGTTATAGTAATTTGAAGTTTCTTATTATCTAACCTAATCTAAACTAGATTTTTAAACTCTTTATTTAAAATCTAAGTGAGGAAAAGGAAGGATAAGAAAGAACTCCTAATTGCTAAAAGAAGAGGAAAAGGATGGACTTCTACTCAACCCTACTTACTTGCAGGACAAGGCTAAAGATAAAAGGAGAAGAGTGCAAAGATAGAAATTCGTTTCAAAAAGATTTGGATTTATGATAACTTGCTTCCCAAGTTATCCCAAATTTTCAAAATAAAGAGTCGGTATGCAAAATCCAGAAGAATATACCCAGATGGACGGACCAGAGGAGGCCACGCGCGAAAGTGCGTGGCCAGGGGCTAAGCTACAGCCTAGCTGCGTTTCCGCGGGTGTGTGGATAAGTTAGGGTACCAGCTTTTGTGGAGAAGTTGTACGGGACTCTACTTCTTCCATCTCCTATAAATACCCCTGCAGAGTAACAGAGAGGGCGCATCCAGAGACGGAAACTTAGGGTTTTCTTTAGATTTTCTTTTTGCAAATTTCTTGTAATTTCGTTTCGTTTTTAGCATATTTTGGAGAAGGAGAGGAGCATTGTATTTGGAAGTGACATTCAAATAAAGGTTACCTTTTCTTCTTTGTCCTTAAATTTTGTCATTTAATTTTGTTTTATGCTGTGATCTTTTTATTTGTCTTCTTCTCTCTTTCACAATTCTTCACATTAAACAAAAAAAAATTGAAAATATAAAAAAAAAGATGAATAACTAATTCTAATTTGTGGTGTACTAATCTCTTAAACAACCCTAGTGTAGTTTAGAAAGTGGATGGATTGATAATCACTTTTAGAAACCCTAGGATTAAATAGTTTTCTTGAAGATTAATTGATAGTTAGTTTTTCTAATCTAGTTTATGTTGGCCCGGAGGCCTCCTCTCTAGTTTTGATGATGATTAACTCATGTAGTTATGTTTACTAATAATCTTCTGATTTTAGTTTCAGATCATTAAGTAAGATATTAGTTGGTGATTGCTTCAACAAGAGGAGTTTGGAAGCTTTCACATGGTGATTCCGGTGCCCGAGCTTCAAGATCACTCGGTGGATCACGGTTTGGGATCGAGTCAACTTGAAGATGGAAGATCGTCAAGAAGACTTAGGTATCTTAGTTTAGTTTAGTGTGTTTAGATCCATGTGTAAAGATAAGAATAGTTGATATACTCAAGTGCAAATTACACACACGTTTTTATGTTTGGATATTGGTTTTTTCGGTTTTTAGTTTAACCGATATTTGTTTTCATGAATAGATTGATCAAAACAAGTTTAAATGGTTTATATGTATAATAGATGTATTCTAGTTATACATGCATGCTTAAACTTCCTATACAAACTTATTTTGACTATCCTATTCATGTAGTGAAAAATCCAAGTTTGATAAAATACATGTTTTGATTTTTTGGTGAAAATGATGAAACACAAAAATAGTTTCATATGCTTGATATTTGAGTTAAAATATTTATCACAAGTTTATATATCAATGCAAAATGTTAAAACTATTTTTGGGTATTTTTTACAAGAGATAAAAGATTTTCTAAAATAATTTTAACATGTGTTTCTGTCCCAGATTTGTGGCTGACAGGCCAGGTCGGCCGACCGCATGGGTCGACCGCACCAAAGGCCGGTCGACCCTTGCGGTCGACCGACGTGCACAGGCTTGTGCACATTTGGCAGTCACAGGGACGGTCGGCCGGGCGGCCGACCGGACCAGAGAGCTTTGCTCTCTGTATCTGGGCGGTCGGCCTTGCGGTCGACCGGGTTGCCCCAACGGTCACATTTCTGACCGTTGGCGGTCGGCCGGGCCGGCCGACCGCAGGCCTGTCAGGCTGACAGATCAGGCTAACGGCTCGTTTTGTTTTGGGGCTATAAATACCCCATTGCTTGGTGGTTTTAACTAAGTTTTTAAGAGCTAAAATTTCTCTCCTTTTTTGGTGTTTAAAACAAGTTTTCAAAAGGTTTTAGAGCTTCAAAAGATCAATCTTATTTGTTATAGAGTTTTTGGAAAAATCAAAGAAAATAGAAATTTGGGAGATTTGTATTGGTTTTCATTTCTATCTTTCGCAAGAGTTTTCCAAAGTGTTTTTCTTTGATTTCTTGTTTTCCAAACTCTAGTTTTTTCACACTTGAGCTATCTTCTATCCTAATCTATTTAGGATCTTTTGTTTGTGAAAAAGAGAAGTGTTTGAGGTAGATTGAGCCTCCAAGATTATAAACCCTCCTTTATTTGTGTATCCCTCTTTGGTAGAGGTTGATCGGAGTGGTGTTTGGATCCCTCTTCGGTAGAGGTGATTGTGATTGTATTGACTACGGGCCTTATCCCTCTTCGGTAGAGGTGGATTGTGGTTATATTGCCTCAGTGGCATTGTAAAGTTGAGAGAGGAGTTCGGTACTCCTTTAGTGGATTAGAAATCCTTCTCGGTGAAGGCGGGGACGTAGAGCTAAGGGTTTGAACCTCGAAACATATCCTTGTGTTTGCGTTTGATCCATTGTCTCTCTAACTCTCTCTCTCTCTCTCTCTCTTTATATTGTGCAAAGCATCATTCATATCATCATATCATATTTGCTTTTGTTGAGCATTGATTCATATTGCCATATCTATTATATGCTTGTGTGCTTGTGTGCCCCACTTGTACTTAACCACAAGAGCTTCATATAGCACCTCAACCCATATCTAGGGGAATCAAGAGGAGTTAGTCCAGAGCCCTTCACGGGAAATTCGGCTACACTTGTGTGTTGTATTAAGTGTGTTGCAAATTGTTTTAAGCTTCCGCATTTAGCGCATTTAGTTTCTAGATTAGCATATCACCTATTCACCCCCCTCTAGGTGATTTACAATTGGTATCAGAGCCTACGCTCCTGATACCTAGGCTTAGCATCCTAGGAGTGAGATCCTTTATTTGCTAATCTATCATTTACATTTGCACATTTGTTTGCTTGCACACATATAATTTGGACCCGTGGACTTCATGACCCCACCTATGTTTGACCCTTCCAACATTCTTGTTTGGAAGACTAGGATGTCCATATACCTCCAAACCCTAGGATATAAGTTCACCTTGCCATTACCAAGGAATCCTACCTTAGTGATAGCAAGCATATAGGGGCCAATGCACAAGCCCTTGAGGCCATTAAAAGCACACTTCCTAAAAAATATCTTTTGCTTGCTTCTAACTTTGATTCCGCATGTGCAGTGTGGAATATGTTGACAACAACCACCACCTCCGAGTTTCAAATGCCAATCCAACAAGAAGAGGAATCTAGTGGAGATGAATCCGAGCCGCAACAATGCTATACGGTCCAAGGGAATGACTCCCTTGAGGTACACTCGGAAACCCACTTAGATTGTAATGAGTATGCTAGTTCTTCATGTGATGAGAATATTGATGCCCATGCTTTGAATGAAGAACTTTCTATTGTTTGTGAAAAATTGATTGAAAAATATAAGGTTTTGAAAAAGAAAAGTCTAGGCCTTGAAAAAGAAAATAAAAGTTTACATTCTAGACTTAACAATGTTTTGCAAGAGAAGGTTGAGGTCTATAATGAAAGGGATTCATTGAGATCTCAACTAGACCTTACTCTAAAAGAAAATAAAGTTTTAAAATCTAAAAATGATTGTGAAACTCTTCTGAAGAATAATGATGTTTTGTCTTCAAAAGTTGAATTTGTTTTAAGAGAAAATGATTCTTTGAAAAGAGAAATTGATTTTATTTCAAAAGAATTAGAAATTTGTTAAATAAAAATAAATCTTTGAAAAATGATATTTCTTCACATGTTTGTCATGCTAGGGTAGTTTCACCTAGATCACCCCTTACATGCTCCACTTTATCTTCAAGTGTTAAAAATGATATAAATGTTTTGAAGAAAAGTGTTGATTGTTTGGGCTTCACTTTGAGCCAATGTGCCAAGAGCCACACACGTTTGGAATTTTTGTTTCGAAAGAAACAAGTTTCATCTTTTCATGCACACCCTCCACGGCATACACATGCTCCTCACGGACACACCCATCACATGTATGCTCATGTGTACACTTGTACACATTGTGGACGTAAGGGCCACCTTGCTAAATTTTGTTTTGATCGTATACATGATTGTAATTTAGCAAAGAATTTTGTTTGGGTTAGAAATGATACTAACCCCTATGGACCCAAAAAGCTGTGGGTACCAAAAGACCACCCCTCTTGTTTATGATGTAGGAGTGGGCTCTCGCATTACATGAGAGTAGCGGTACCTTGGAATGGATGCGTTCCGAGCTTCATGGAAATCAATTGGATGCATCACTTTCAAGGGATGTTTGGTGGAGAAGACCACCACGTTTTGGAGACAAGGGAAGTTGCCTTCTAGGTTTTGGTAACAATTCCTAACTCCTTATTTTTATTTACATGCTTTTCATACTCATTGTTTATAGCATGTTTCATTGTTTGTTGATTATTATGATAATGTCATGCTTATTAGATCCTTGACATGCATGTATATCCCTTTTGAGACACTCATGTTTAATATGGACCATTATTTAAGTGTTCTCACCGTTTGTTTAGCTATCATGTTTATCATAGGTTTAATAATATGTGGATTTACATAATAATCATGTTTATGTTTTTCATGATGATTTTATCTTATTTTTGATGCTTCATGATTTGAATATATGTTTAAATGTTAGTTTTCATTAAGACTAGGATTTATACTTGTACATATAGTGGGCCACAAATAAATCTATATATGTTTATGCTTGATTGCTTATTTGAACCCATTAGATGTGCTAGTATAGTCTAGTTTTGATGATCCATGCATTTTAAACTTGTATTCCTACTTTTGGTTTGTTTTATGATCATGTGTTTTCATTTCATATATATGTCTATTTTGCCAAACTTTAAGATATACATGTATACCCCTTGGGTCATTTGCCTTTCATGCAAATCTATACATATGGACTCAATTGTGTTTAGGGATATGTATGTATACTTTTTGTGTTGACAAATCATACATATACCTTGAAATGAAATTTGTTTTAATGGAAATTTAGTGTTTCATGTTTCCATGTGTTTATGTTTAACTTCATGTATATGTCCATTTTATCTAAATTATTGTTTATACATATACATCCTTTTGAGCCACGTGCCTTCATGCATATATCTTTGTGGACTCGTTGTGTTTTGGATATGTATGTATACTTTATTTTGTATAGGACATACATATACCTTAAAGATTAAATAGTTTTGATGATTTTTTTTGTTTTCATGTTTCAAGGAATTTTGAGCTTGAATGTCAATCTTTCATGATTATGATCTTCACATCTTATTTGTACACTCACATTTATTGTTTACTCATGTGTTTTGTTTTCATGAGTCATATTTATGCCTAATTGATTATGAGTGTTGACTATTATGTGGATTTTATGTTTCATGAAAAATAATTTTATTTTATTCCTTACTTGAAGGATTTCGCACTAGTTAACAAGTTTTTTTTTTCATTTAACTAGTTCGTATTCTTCATTTTTGTAGAGTTTTTCAAACAAAACTTATTTTCAAACCTATTTTTGAAAACCCCTACCATCCATGGGTGGTTGGACGGGAGATCATGCTCATATATGCTTTATAGTGAAAATCATTTTAAAACTTGAACATGAATGGGTGGTAGTTATATGAGATATACACTTGACCTTATTGTTGTTTCAATTGGTATCATTGAATTCTTTCAATTGGTATCAATTTTGACCTTTCTTGTATACTCATATATGTTTGTATGTATGTATACTTTCAATTCCAAGAATATCAATTTCAATTGGTATCTTTTTTCATACATATATATGTTTGTGTTTTTGCTAAGCTTGAGTTTCAACTTTGTTTCAATTGATTTAGCTTTCAACTGGTATTCTTAAACAAGCTTATGCATGTGTTTTGTTGGTATTTCATAAAGGGGGAGAAAATTCGATTTTCATATTTACAATTGGTATTTATATTTCCACTCCCTTACTTTATGATAGAAAATAAAATTTTTAAATTGATATCATATACTTAAAAAGAAAAATACTCTCTTTTGATATCAAGATGTTTATTTGAATGTTTTTTTTTAAAAAAAAAATTAGTATCTCAAAATTTTGTTTAAAGAAAATAGTCAAAAAGTTTTGATTTGTATTGCCTATATGCAAGGAGAGCTTAACATCTCTTCTACATATAGATTCATAATAAGTGTATCTTGTATTGAAGAGCTTGACAATCTTTTCTTTATGTGATACACGTGTGTAGGGGGAGCTTCACATCTCCTCTTATGCATTACATAGTGTACGTTATGTGAATTAGGGCTTGTCATCCCTCTTTCATGTAATGCATATGTGTAGAGAAGTTACTTTACCGTCTTCCTCTTCATGAATGTATATCGCATATACCATTTATTTATTGATCTATGTTTACTTTCAATTGGTATCAAGATGCTACTTTGACATATTTTAAATTGATATCTTAATTGATTGTCACCCCTATTTGGTTTGTTTTGTTTTAGACAAAAAGGGGAGAACATTTTTTATTAACCCTTTTATTGATTCATTGTTTCGAACAAAAAGGGGGAGAAAATTTATTGAGTTGGTTTTGTTTTTACCCCTTATTGATGATTGTTTCTTTGTATTAAAAAGGGAGAGAAGATTTTTTTTGGTTTTTACCCCTTTATTGATGATTGACAAAAAGGGGGAGAAAGATTTTGAGTTTGATTGTGTTTTATATATGCATATTTAAGTTTTGCATATATTAAGTTTAATTTAGTTTAATTTTAATTGGTATCTAGAGCATGTTTTGTTTTGAACATTTCATTGGTATCTAGAACCTTTTGTTGTTTATACATAGATATGCATGTTTCATGTTTCATGTTTAATATTCATTGCATATTTATTGTTTATTTGTTTATGCATGAGTTAAGGGGGAGCTTCTTTGAAGCTTAACTTTAATCCATGCATATATAACTCCATGAGTTTTGTCATCATCAAAAAGGGGGAGACTGTTGGCCCGGAGGCCTTCCTCTCTAGTTTTGATGATGATTAACTCATGTAGTTATGTTTACTAATAATCTTCTGATTTTAGTTTCAGATCATAAAGTAAGATATTAGTTGGTGATTGCTTCAACAAGAGGAGTTTGGAAGCTTTCACATGGTGATTCCGGTGCCCGAGCTTCAAGATCACTCGGTGGATCACGGTTTGGGATCGAGTCAACTTGAAGATGGAAGATCGTCAAGAAGACTTAGGTATCTTAGTTTAGTTTAGTGTTTTAGATCCATGTGTAAAGATAAGAATAGTTGATATACTCAAGTGCAAATTACACACACGTTTTTATGTTTGGATATTGGTTTTTTCGGTTTTTAGTTTAACCAATATTTGTTTTCATGAATAGATTGATCAAAACAAGTTTAAATGGTTTATATGTATAATAGATGTATTCTAGTTATACATGCATGCTTAAACTTCCTATACAAACTTATTTTGACTATCCTATTCATGTAGTGAAAAATCCAAGTTTGATAAATACATGTTTTGGTTTTTTGGTGAAAATGATAAAATACAAAAATAGTTTCATATGCTTGATATTGAGTTAAAATTTTATCACAAGTTTATATATCAATGCAAAATGTTAAAACTATTTTTGGATATTTTTTATAAGAGATAAAAGATTTTCTAAATAATTTTAACATGTGTTTCTGTCCCAGATTTGTGGCTGACAGGCCAGGTCGGCCGACCGCATGGGTCGACCGCACCAAAGGCCGGTCGACCCTTGCGGTCGACCGACGTGCACAGGCTTGTGCACATTTGGCAGTCACAGGGACGGTCGGCCGGGCGGCCGACCGGACCAGAGAGCTTTGCTCTCTGTATCTGGGCGGTCGGCCTTGCGGTCGACCGGGTTGCCCCAACGGTCACATTTCTGACGTTGGCGGTCGGCCGGGCCGGCCGACCGCAGGCCTGTCAGGCTGACAGATCAGCCTAACGGCTAGTTTTGTTTTGGGACTATAAATACCCCATTGCTTGGTGGTTTTAACTAAGTTTTTAAGAGCTAAAATTTCTCTCCTTTCTTGGTGTTTAAAACAAGTTTTCAAAAGGTTTTAGAGCTTCAAAAGATCAATCTTATTTGTTTTAGAGTTTTTGGAAAAATCAAAGAAAATAGAAATTTGGGAGATTTGTATTGGTTTTCATTTCTATCTTTCGCAAGAGTTTTCCCAAGTGTTTTTCTTTGATTTCTTGTTTTTCAAACTCTAGTTTTTTCACACTTGAGCTATCTTCTATCCTAATCTATTTAGGATCTTTTGTTTGTGAAAAAGAGAAGTGTTTGAGGTAGATTGAGCCTCCAAGATTGTAAACCCTTCTTTATTTGTGTATCCCTCTTTGGTAGAGGTTGATCGGAGTGGTGTTTGGATCCCTCTTCGGTAGAGGTGATTGTGATTGTATTGGCTACGGGCCTTATCCCTCTTCGGTAGAGGTGGATTGTGGTTGTATTGCCTCGGTGGCATTGTAAGGTTGAGAGAGGAGTTCGGTACTCCTTTAGTGGATTAGAAATCCTTCTCGGTGAAGGCGGGAACGTAGAGCTAAGGGCTCGAACCTCGAAACATATCCTTGTGTTTGCGTTTGATCTATTGTCTCTCTAACTCTCTCTCTCTTTATATTGTGCAATGCATCATTCATATCATCATATCATATTTGCTTGTGTTGAGCATTGATTCATATTGCCATATCTATTATATGCTTGTGTGCTTGTGTGCCTCACTTGTACTTAACCACAAGAGCTTCATATAGCACCTCAACCCATATCTAGGGGAATCAAGAGGAGTTAGTCCAGAGCCCTTCACGGGGAATTCGGCTACACTTGTGTGTTGTATTAAGTGTGTTGCAAATTGTTTTAAGCTTCCGCATTTAGCGCATTTAGTTTCTAAATTAGCATATCACCTATTCACGCCCCCTCTAGGTGATTTACAGTTTACACTTCTAAACTATTCCTCATAAATTCATACTTAAGAACTTTGATAGCATAACTTTAAGTTAAGCATTTTCTTATGCTATACTTAGAAGTTAGGATGGACACTTGTTGAATTTTTATTAGTGCACACTAGTTAGATTCTAATATTATTTATCTACTTGAATTTCTATTAATAACCTAGGATAGATTTTACTTGTTTCAAAATGATATTCACTTTTCAAGACTTGCATTATGGGTTGTGGTAGAATATTAGTAAACTGCATATCTCCAATCAAATCATTCAAATCTAATCACTCTCTTTTAGTTTGTTCTAAGTAAAATAGAAAAATCGTCCGAAACGCTTGCATCGCATCCTTCCCTGTAGATCGACCCGCTTTGGCCCTTACTACAGCGGATAGAATTGAGACGAGACTTTCTAACTCTTAACATTTTCTTTATTACAATTTCTCGTTCCAATCACCTAACAACAATCTTAACAAAGTAGATAAGCCCTGTAACTGTAAGAGCAGTCCGCGTATATTACATCTTATAAAATATTATATTAATTATTCTGACCTAACTGAAGTAACTAATATCCTATCTACCGTAATACAACAACAGTCTTGAAAAAAGAGTTGCACTAAAATTAATCTTCATAAAAAAAAGATGTACACAATACGAAATCTAAATATATAGAGAAAATATTCTATAAAAAGTTAATTTGTAGTTCAAATTAACACCATACGAAATATAAAGAGCTTTTAACGCTTTTTGTTAATAAGGTCTCTTTCTGATCATATTATATTATAAATAAAATTTACTTCATCTAAAAAATGATCTTCCATGTTTGTAAAATACATGAAAAGTATGCTTCTTTCATGCATCGCAGTAATCACAGGACTTCTAAGTGGTTTTATAAATACTGCTACCATGGTCGCGGACCTATATATTGCACGAAAATATTATTATCATGCAATAAGAAATATATTGATTTACTACAGATTAATGTTAGTCTTTTATTAAGAAGTTAACTATGATTGCACTTTGTGATTATAAATAAAAAGTTGTTAGTTTTGTATCTCAACTGCTACCATGATCACAGTACTCAGATAATAATTACTCTTAACTAAAAAATTGCGTTTATAATCGCAGTCCATAATTAATTATATTGATAAATGAAATTGTGACTATGGTCGTAGTTTTAACAAAATAATTTGATCGTTGTACATTCAATCAAGTTAAAAATTGCGATCATGATCGCAGTCCAAGTTAATTATATAAACATATGATACTGCGATCATGATCGCAATCCTTTAAATTAAGTATATTTCACTGTATATCACAAATTAAAAAAACTAAGACTACAGATGTAATGTGTAACACAAATACAAAGTTCTTTTTATGTGTGAAAAAGAGACAACAACAACAGTGAATAACAAATATATAAAATCATAAGTAAATTACAACTATAGTCGCAGTCCTTATTCACCGTTTTTACATTTAACCTAGTAAAAAAACTCATCCATAACATGCTATCCATAATATACTATTGTTAACCTAGCAAAAAACTCATCCACAAATCTTCATGAGGAGGTCTCCGTGACTTATCTATTTTTTTTCTCACGCTAAAACCTCTATTCCTTACATAAGCATTGTAGAAGTTGTATGCTTCATCATCTGTTGTAAATTATTGTCCTAAAAAAATAATTACGCTTCTAGACATTTCTCCATGTAAATTTATTTCCTACCAAAATAAATGTTGAATTAAATAAAAATAAATAATTGAAATAACACATCTAAAATATAATAATTAAATACTGCGAATAAGTCGCAGTTATAAAGATTACCGTGACATTATTGATTAAAAGACACGACCGTAGTCGCATCTTTCAAGATGTCTATAAATATTATAACAAAGTGTTCTTTTGTAATACTTCGACCTTTGTCGCAGTCTTTAATATATTAAAGGACTGCGAAAAAGATCGCACATCTGATATAATTAAGACCGCAACTAAGGTCGCAATTATAAAGATAATTATTTATTAAAAAAAGCGACCGTAGTTGCATCTTTTAGGATGTCTATAAATATCATAAAAAATTATTTTATTAAATACTGTGACATTTATCGCTGTCCTTAAAAATTTAATAACCACAAGATAAAATATGGACTTTAATAAATTAAAAGATTGTGACAAAGGTCGCACATCTAACGTAATTAAAGATCGCGATATAAAAATAATTGTGACAATATTAATTAGAAAACTACGACCTTAGTCGCATTTGTTCTATAAAACTTAAAATAGGTCGCAATATCATCTAGGTTATCAAAAAAAAATTTCAGATGAAAAATTGCGAAAATAATAAAATAAATAAAGAAGAAAAAAAACTAATCTGTTGATTAACATCCAACGATTTCAATTCTTCTGGAATTTCTATATTTTGTGATGAAGTTGAACCTGATGATTTATGATTCATATTAAGATCGGGAGAAAGAGAGCGGGGGGATCGACGACCTGAATGGCAGGATATGAGTTTTGATTGGAGGTCGATATTAAAATATACAGGGAGATCTAAATCTAATGGAGATCCCGATGGAGAGTTGATGGAGATATAAGTCTGCAAACTTAAAAAAGAAATCTAATCCTGCTCCCGCTTTTTTTAGAAAGACTTTCTCTGCAAAGCTCAAATATATATCTGATAGTGTGCGGAACTAGAAAAGGTAGAAAACTAATAATAAATAATATAAATATACTATTATTTACCGCATGGGCATTTAGTAATTTCAGTTGTTCCCATAAGCGGGTTGTCCTTAAGATTGTAGAATGTTTTTGGCTAATAATGTGTCACGTCACTGCCGGCTGAGAGGGTCTCTCAGCCATCAGCTGATATACATACATACATACATACATACATACATACATAGATATATATATATATATATATATATATATATATATATATATATATATATATATATATATATATATATATATATATATATATATATATATATATAAGAAATATGTATATCAGCCGAAGGATGAGAATTCCTCTCAGCCTGCGGTGACCTGGCACATTATGAGCCACATAATTCGACAATCTCGTCCCGCTTTTGAAAATAATTGAAATTACTAAAAGCTCCTATCGTTTGTCTTTTTCTTGGGATGATGTACTAGTTTATATTCTTTATTATTATTTTTCTTCTCTTTTTTTATGTCTATCTCTCTGTGTCTTCTTACCCTGTCAGATCTAGATTTTTTTACTTATAAAGAATATCATTCTAAAAAAGCGAAAGCGGGATTAGATATTAATTTTTAGTCGCAGACCTAGATCTCCAGTAACTATTTTGACAAGTTCATGTTCCCTCGGGATGTCAGCTTCAATATTTTCGTCGTGATTTTCTTCTTCTTCTTCTTCCAAAGTAAGGCCTATCTAAAGTTTTTCATCATCAGAAATATTGATCATTCGATTTAAAATTTGAAAGACAAGTAAAATACACATAAATATATAACTAATCTGTCAGAGATGCGACTGAAGTCGCAGGAAAAAAAAATATTTTAAAAGCTCTTTTCATCAGGACTGCGACTTTGGTCGCATTCATAATAATAAATTGTCAGATAAAATTGAATTCTGTGACCATAGTCGCAGTATGAAATTTTATCTTCAAACCATTTGTTTTACAAGACGTCGACCAAAGTCGCAGTCTAATTAAAATTTATTAATAAAAAGACTGCGTCCTTGATCGCAAAAATGACAAATAAGTTTAAAAAGACTGCTATTACATTAGACTGCGACCAATGTCGCAGTTTTCAGTCACAGTCTTCTAATCATCTTATTACTTAACTTTTGAGACATTATCACTGCTTCAATTGACTATGCCTTTTGTTTCATAAGAATGTGACTATGGTCGCAGTATCCTATTTAGATTACTTAATAAAAAAAAATACTATGACCAAGGTCGCATTGTTATCAAACAAAACATTTTCAAAGAGACTGCCGTTACATAAAACTGCGACCGAAGTCGCAATATTCTAATCATCTTAATTAATTAACTTACGAGATTATTTTTACTGCTTCCATTGATTGCGACTCTTATTTCATAAGACTGCGACTACGGTCGCAGTTTCTTATTTAGCTTAGGAAGGTCGAAAAAATACCGCGACCCTCATCGAAAAAATAAAAAAGGTTACAACACTGCGATCAAGGTTGCAATGTAAAACAATAATAAATCTAAAAAGTGAAAATAATATTAAAGAATTAAATCCAAAATTTTTCTTTTTAGAAACTGCGACTTCGATTGCAGTTTCAGAAAACAAAAAAAACTGTTTCAGTCGCGGTAATAGATTTTTATTGTGATTAAAATATCTTTTCAAAAAAAATTGAACATAAGTGCGACCATGGTTGCATTCTTATAAAATAAATTATTTTTCTAAAATCTAGTTATCAAGATCTATAATTTTTTTTGTTTGAAAAAGCTCAGAATTTTCCGATCTGTAATTTTTTAGTGGAGGAATAGTTGTAGCAGGTTAAAAGTGAAACTGAGGGTGTTTCAGTCATTGGGCAACAAAAAGTTGTTGAGGCTCTCTTTTTACCGCCTAAATTTTTGACTTCTCTGCGGCTAATATGAAGCCACGTCATGTCGGATGAGAAACTCTCTCAGCTGGCGGCTGAGGTACAGTAACCCCATATATATATATATATATATATATATATATATATATATACACACACACACACACACGTACAAACACACACACACACACTTGTGTCATTCCAAAAGGATTTGAGCCCGGATCTTTCCTACTTAAATTTAACCCTTTGACATTCAAATACAAGACCCACTCTGTTAAAGTTGATTTATATTATTTCAATTATGTATAAACCAAAAATCAAATGTTTTTAATACTTTTTGCCCATCCATCAAGTAGGGAAAAAGCGGACGACCTAAATACTGAGTTGGTTAGTTTAACGGTGCAGAATATTTAAAGCCTAACTAAAATTGGTTTGTAGGGGTTTTAAAATGTTTAGATCATAATAAAATGGCTGGATCGAGAATTTGTATGTCTAAAGACATAGATCCAACAAACTCACTTTTTTCGGCCGTCCATTTTTCTTCGCTTGATGGAGAGCAAAAAGTATAAAAAAATACTTGATTTTTAGTTTATAGATACTTGAAATAATATAGATCAACTTTAACGGAGTGGATCTTGTATTCAAATGTCAGAGGGTTGAATTTGAGTGAGAAGGATTTAATGCTGAATCCTTCCCACTCAAATACCAACATCCGACATTAGAATACAAGATCCATTCCGTTCAAGTTGATCTATATTATTTCAAGTATAAAACAAAAAAACAAGTGTTTTAAATACTTTTATCCATACATCAAGTAAAAAAAAATCAGATGGCCTAAATAGTGAGTTGATTAGTTTAACGGTATAGAACATTTAAAACCTAACAAAAATTAGTTTGTAGGGGTTTTTACATGTTTAGATTATAATCAAATGGCCGGATTGAGAATTTGTATATCTAAAGACATGAATCTAACCAACTCATTACTTTTGGCCCGTCCATTTTGTGCTGCTTGATGGACGAGGAAAAAATATTCAAAATATTTACTTTTTATAGTGAATTTTGTATTTAAATATCTGAGAGTTGTATTTGAGTTGAAAGAATTAGAACTTAAATCTTTTTGAAAAAACACAAGCCTATTTCTCTCTGTATACATTGCTAAAAAACTTGCCTCTAATACATGAAAATAGCAATAGTAATCAGTTTAAGATGGGCTCCCTCAACAAAACTCAAGGTCTTTACTGGGTCTGTTTGGTTGTCGTAATTCGTAAGTTGTAATTGGTAAAGTTTTTTATATTTGTAAATGAGTTACATGCATGTAAACTTTATAGTGTTTGGTTGGTAATATAAAGTTGTAAGTGAAAAAGTGTATTGTACTTTACGGTGTTTGGTTGTCGTAACGTGTAAGTCGTGAGTGAAAAAGTTGATCACAAAATTAACTATTTGGTGATTTAAAAAGTTTTAATATTGCAAATAAATATTAAAAATGCTAAATATTAAAATTTTTTAATATTAACATAAAAAATAATACAAATTTGCGTGACCACAAAATTAACTGTAACTGGGCTGTAAGTGAGTGGTAATTGGGTTGTAAGTGAGGGGTAATTGGATTGTGTAAATCTTTTACGAATTACGGTCCAAACAAACGCCGTAGTTGTAACTGGGTTGTAAGTCATTTACGAATTACGGACTTTTACGTGAAACAAACAGCCCCTAATACGAGTGGGTCGGGCTCAGCAACAAAAGCAATCGAAATTTTTTTTTCTTCCGTAACTCTTTTTTCTTCTCTCTCATCCTCCCTTCTCCTCCTCCTTTCTTCTTCTTTCTCCTGCAGCAAATTTCTAAAGTTTTCCTGCAACGCTGCCTGCCTTCATTGCGATTGGTTTCCACCACCTTACAATAACCTAAAAATTTTGTACTCTCTAAACACAAAGCTCAAAATACCAAAACCCAACCCCCCCGCACCAAAAAAAAAAAAAAAAAAAAAAAAACCAATTTTTCTCTGTGCCTTCTTTTTTAGAGGTAAATGAAATCAAATCTCACTCCCTCTATTTACGTGAATTTGGATTTGGATTTTGGTTGTTGTTAGGTATTGATTCATTCACAGTATTATTTTAATTGATACGTGCTTTAAATTCTTTTTTCCTCGCTCGCTCGTAGTGAAAGTGATGAGCGCTTCATCGATCGATGTCTCGGTCCATCCTCGAGGAAACTGAGAGAAATCCAAGGTAATTAAACATTAACCTAGCTTTTGCTCTTGATTTCAAGATTAATTTGAATACCTATGGATAAAATTTATGCCACATTTTATGGAAATTCCATCTTTCTTCAATCATGCCCTAAAATTCTCTTCAATATTAAACTTTGTTGGTTCAGCTACGTACTAGCTTCACACACACTCACTAAAGGATTGTAGATGAGTGTCTTAATCTTGCTAAGCAAAATTGCAGCTGAGGGAAAAAAAAAAAAACGCAGCTGTGGTTGTATGTATTTCACATTTATATTTTACTTCATGAGTTCTATTAGAATTGTTGGGGTTGAGTGGACACAACCAAGAGAAAACTTGAATTTTCCTGTAATGTTCACTTTAGTCTAGTTATTTAGTCCATGTGAGATGGGATATGGGAAGAAAAGGGGTTTAAATACCAATTCCTCTCATCCTATTTGTTATAATTTAAATGCTATGAGAGGGCCACCACACATGCGCGCACGCCGCACTGCCGGCAATGTACGCCGCGACGTGGCGCTCGTGTGAGCATTTTTTTATTTCCTTTTCTTTTTAATTTTTTTGACTTATTCAAACTTTGACCGAGTCTCACGAGATCCGCACATTGGTGAGAAAATCTCTCAACAACTCGATTGCGTACTCGTGAATCTCTCTTGCGATTATAACCACTAGGGGGTTTTGAAGCCTATAAATAGATTCTTTCCTCCAGCAGCAAGAGATACAACTCACAACAACTTCTTTCTTCCCCCTCTTGAGCTTTTCCTCGCGAAGAGTTCTGTTCTTTGTTTTAAAATAAACTTTTATTTCACTTAGTGGGCGACCGTTTCTCATCAGAGCAAGAGACCCGTGCTCATGCTCACGTCGGGTGCTGATACATTCCGGGGGATCTTTTACTACTAGTTGAGCAATAGTGTGTGTCTTGTCTTCTAGGACAGTAAGTAGCATGACTGCTCGCTTCACATGCCATCCTTTCTTTCTTCTATTATTTATTTACTTCTGTTGATTTTTATTGCAGTGAAATTATTCCATGATTGTTGCATGCTCAAAACGTTGTATGTTTAAAGCTTTAAAATTTAATAAGCTGAAAATATCTGAAAATATAGGAAAATACAGTTTAGGAACAACAAGAATGTTCTAACATTGACCTTGAGAGCATTAGATATTTGTGGGCAGCATCTGAAGCTTTGCATCTAATGGAATTCTGGATTTAGGATTGTGTCATAAATCTAAATGCTATGGATTTGCAACACACATTTTATTTGGTGTTGTGCTTACACACTGCATGTTTTAAGCTGTTAAATCATTAGAAGATTTATCAGTAATTCATATACCATGCATATATATAATCATATTTGTTATGGGTTTATTCTCACGGGCTTATTAGGTATGGATCTTGTTATTTCCAAATCTAAACTGCAAACTTTCAGGGTCCAATTCTGGAGCTCAAACCAATCTCAATCTTGTCATGGTAGAATTAGCTTATCAAGCATCATTAACACCTTCTCTTTCCAGTTTTATGTGAGCTAAAACATTCATTTTGAGATCACCTCACTCTTTCCTAGTCATCTTTGAATTCATCCACTTTTGGAACTTTTGAATGTTGTTGATCAGTTAAATATTTCTAGATTTGACAGTACTTGCTCTACTATGTAATCGATCCAGTCAAAATGCTATCATGATATCGTTATAACTTTGAAACTTGCAAATGTTAAGGAACTGTTGCAAAGGCTAAGTTCTGACTGTTGGAAAAAACACCTTTTCAAGTGCAAACTAAATATACAAATGATTGGGTCTTTCCTTTCACTGTTCTAGATTTGTTAACTGTTCACTCTTCGTCGAAAATAGGCTGTCAGTGGCTAGTACTTTTCAGAAGTCCAAGGACAGTCAGAATCACGTATGTAGTCGTGTATTGATATTACGGTGGCATAGGAGCTAAATGGTCTTTCACGCCTGCTAAAGTCTTTAAGCAAGAAGATCAGGAATTCAGAACCAATTTATCTTCTAAGGCTGAACAGTAGCTAGCTTTGTCTGCTGTATTGCGGCTTCAATGTAGCAAGTTCACTTGAATTTAACGGAGTTTGTCTGCTCAGCAGGAGAAAAAGTGCTACCATAGGAATTCAGTTCATTGTTGTTTCATTCATGCAAACTCTTGCATGCTTTCTGAAACTTAACAGCATTGCTTAGCTTGCTGCTCAATATTTGTTTGTTGATTTCTACTCCTTTTAGTATATATTCTGTTTTTTTCCCCTTCTTCTATGACAGATTGCAGCTGCTTCATGACATTTAAAACTTTTATCCTGTATATTTTGTTCTAAGTGGTAATAATATATTATTGAACAATTATAATGTTAACATCATAATATGTGTTAAATTTAAATGTATTTATTTACTATTCTTTGTTATGTTGAACCAGAATGCATTGATGAACCTACTTGCATGTCTGCTCGAGAGTCAAACATAGTAAACTTTATGCATAACTTTGTTAATATATTTGTATAACATCTGATTGAACAAGTAAATGACATGGAAGTAGTTGCAAAGTGAGTAAAGTGTTTTTCTAAATAAATTTCTCATATTTCTCTTTTGTTAAATAGGACGAGCATGCCACGTGTTGCATCACTCTCTGTTGTCAATTTGGATATTGATATTACAGGTTCAATATGTTACAACAATTATTACTGATCATTTTTTAAAAGCACTTCTGTTTTTTTGAAACAAACTTTAGAATGATAGTGATGTTTCTATAAATTTATGAGTATGACTTTGTCTAGAGGGCAATTTTTATGATTATGACTTTGTCTAGAGTGCATTTCTTAGTTTTAGGGTTAAAATGAATAAAATAATAAATATTTTATGAAAATATGTAGCATAAACTTGAGGACATTTCTTAATTTTGGAGTTAAAATGAGTGAAATAATAATTTTTTATGAAAAGAAGTGGCATAAACTTGAACATGGGACTTTTCACCACTAACTTTGACCTGTCAGTAGACTGACCACTAAACCAAGCCTAAAATACTAACTTCTTTCCCTTCCTAGTTTTCACATTAGGTCTGAGTAAACAATAACTAGTAATAAATAGAGGGACCTACTATCACATCTATTAGACTTAGGGCCGGATTGGTTAAGGGTGGAAGTAAGGAAGTGAAGAAGTGAGGAAGTGATAATAGTTCCCTTTAGAATTTGAGAATTGGTTAGTAAATTTCCGGTGTTTGGATGTTGTTGGGAAGTGTGGTTTGGAAAATGTTTTGTCTTTTCCAGTGTTTGGATGGTAATGTGAAAGTGAAAGTGAAAAAGTTGACTGCAAAATATTATTAAAATAAAAATTAATTAAGAAAAAAATGGACTGTAATTAGAATACAAGTGAGATTTACATGATCAAAAATTAACTTTTTGTGCTACAACTTATTAAAATGAGATTTACATGACCACAAAATTAACTGTAGCACTTTGGAAGTGAGGAAATTGTTCTGTAAAAGAGAATAGAGAAAAGGAAAAGGGATTTTCTTATTTTCCTTTTCTGGTGTTTGGATAGATAGGGAAGTGAGCAATTATACTTCCCCATTTCCTTACTTCAGCTCACTTCCTTGCATGGTTCACAGTCGCGGTCTCGGCCGCCGACTCGGTGGGTACTGAGACGGATCGGTCTCGGCGACTCGGATCGGTCTCGGGCGATACGCGCAAAACGCTACATAGAAAGCTCAAAAAATTCTAAAAAATCACGACAAATCTTAAAAAAATGTAGACATCCACATTCATGTATCACATGTTCAAAATATATCACCTAGCACACTAAACATAAAGCGAAAGTATAAATACACGCGTCTGTCGGTAAAAGCATATCAAAATACATACACAATATAGTAAATTGTACAAACTACATTCATAAATACATACTAATGTAGTTATTTTCACATTGAATTACGATGACATATAAAATCATCATCATAATCATCTCTGCGGTAAGTAGATAAACCGATACTAGTGCTCATATATTTGTCAAGTTGTGTCTGTAGCCATGGACATGTATCACACCATAATGTTGGCCTGATGTCAAACTCAACATTTACATGTGACCTTCAAACTATAAGTTCCTCCATCAGCACTATTGTTGCCCTCATTATTGTCATCATCACCACCACCGCCATCACCGCCATCATTATCATCATTATCATCACCATCTTCATCATCATTTTGCTAGAACTGGATAAAACCCTCACATCTTTACCACCACCCTCATCATCTGCTTCTCTTATATCTCGGAGGGGGAGAGGGGGGAGAGATCGGAAACAGGGAAAGAGATGAAGGGGAAAGAAAAAGACAAAGAGAGACGGGAGATGGGAAATGGAGAGATAGATAGCGGGTGAGAGAGGGAGGGAGGAGGGGGAGAGAGAGGGAGGGGGAAGGAAAGAGACAGAGAGAGACGGGAGATGGAGAGGGGGGAGGGGGAGAGAGCGGGTGAGAGGGGGAGAGAGAGACGAGGGAGGGAGAGGGAAAGAGACAGAGAGAGGGAGGAACATCACCTGGGGCTGAGGAGGAGCGGCCGGCAACGATCAGGCGGTGGCGGAGTCCAGATCTGAGCGGCGACGATCGGGCAACGGCGGCGATCTCCAGATCTGAGCGAGAGAGGTAAGTGTAGGCTGTCTAAAAATCACTAAAAGACAAGCCATTAAAAAGCAGAGTTTCAAGTTCTAGACGCGAAGGCTCACCATCAAGGCGCGAGGGCTCGACACCCGCGGCTCACCATCAAGGCGCGTGGGCTCGACACCCGCGTCTCACCATCAAGGCGCGAGGGCTCGACACCCGCGTCTCAACATCGAGGCGCGTGGGCTCGACACCCGCGTCTCAACCTCAAGACGCGTGGGCTCGACACCCGCGTCTCGCGCCTTGTTATAACCGCCCTGGTTATTGGGCCGTCACCGCCCACATAGCGGGGAAGTGGGGAAGTTGGCCCCTCATCGTGGAGCATTTTTAGGGGGCACGTTCACCCCCCAGGACCTCTATAAATAGCCTCGGTTGCTATGAGGTCGGGCAAGCAGAAGGAATCAGAGAAGAGAGGGGATAGACACAAGGGCGATCAGAAAGGCATCTGGCCTCAGAAGATCACAGAGAGAGACAGACCGAGACAGGAGAGAGCTCAACTCTTCGTCAAGCTTGCTGCGTACAAGCTGCTCTTTGCCTACCTTCTCTTTGAGAGTTTTGGTAGACAGAGCTGTGCTACTCCCTCTACCAGCCAAAGAGAAGATTCCCTGACGAGCCCGACGGTCATCCGGTCAACGGAGAACAAGATTCACTCTCCACCGCCACACGAAGAACCCAGCACTAAACAAAGGGAGGATTCAAGACTCAACATCCTCCCTCCCTTGTAACTGGAAGGAAAAAGCAGTTTTGTTGTAATTTTTTCATCTGATTCAAGAAAATTTTACAGTAAAGACTCCTCTTCCCTTTTTTTTCCGGCGCGTACAAGAGATGGCGACTCCGCTGGGGACTACATTTGTCACTGATGAGCAAATCGTGGCGCAGGATGACGTCCTCCGTAAGGGAAAGATGGTCGAATCGCTCATTGTCGAGTTCGACCAGGCGAAGTACGAAGAGTTTCTCTCTTCCGGCTCCAAGAGCCCAAAGACCCGCGTCTGCCGCCGGGTCTCGACAGGGAATGGCCCCGAAGCCCGATCTGTGGCTCTCTCGGGCGCCCCTGCTGCCAACTGTGCCAAGCAAGGTGCACGCGCCGACGCCTCTCAGAAGGCCCGCGTGGCCCCAGGCACAACTGCCTTTGCGACCAACCGCGTCGCACAGAACACCCGCGTCAGCGTCTCTCAGGAGACCCGCGTGGTTAAAATCTCTGATGTTCAGCATCAGGATGTTGTTGGTCTCTCTCCACCTCCGCGACGCAACCGGAACGCTGAGCGTCGACAGAGGAGACGCGCGCGCCAGCTGCAAGTTGGAACCTCTGGTTGTCTGACTGAGGCTGGACGCAGCATACAAACTGGCGCCTTGCTCGCGCCCCGCGAAGTCCGCGTTTGGCGGCCCAAACGCGAGATTCCTTCAGTTAGGTCCTCTGAGGACCAACTCACCAAACGCCAAGGTGAAGCCTCTGCGCCTTGTCAAGCACAAGAGGCACGCGCCTATAGACGTGGGGCCCAGCAGCCCACTCCCTCTCAAATGTCTCTGCCCCGACACACCAAGCAGCAACGCGACAGGCGCGTCTTGTCTCAACAGAGACGCCAGACGCGCGCTGAACAGCTGCGGCGCGAGAACCGCGTCCCTGAAGCCCGCGTCCATGCTGTACAGCACATGGATGCCTCCCGTCTTCGACGTTGCGAGGCTAACCTTTTCAATCCCCCTCCCATGGACTTGAGGGATTATTTGACGAAGAAAAGAAGTGCCAATCAGGCCACTTCGTCGTGTTGCTGCCAACGGCTCATCCATATGCTCTCTGAATGCCGTTGCGGATCAGGCGTGCACCAGCAGTCTTTAGTCAGACAGCTGACCCTGATTCCCCCGTCAGCTAAAAGAAGACGCTCCCACAGAAGGAGAACCTTCTCTGACGTTGAGTACCCGGAGCTCACTGCGAATATGACAAGCAGGAGCAAGGGAAAACAACCTGCAGTCAGCTCTGACGAGTCTGACTCTGAACCGGAAGGAGTGTACCGACACACTCGCACCCGGACTGGGGCCATTCCCCCAATTGACTATAATGCCTTAGCCCATGGCATTAAAATGAATGATTCTCACTCCGCCGTAGCGGAATCAAGGGCTTCGAACTCTTCCGTCGAGAAGGAGACCTCTGCCTACATGACAGGCACTCCTGAGGAGACGGCTAAACGTTTAGAGCAGATCCAGAAGGCACAAATGGATATGATTCTTTCTCAGCAGGAATCTATCAACTCCCTCAAGCAGGCGATTGCACAGCTGCTCGAAGACAGGAGGAGGTCTCCTCCTAAAAAGTCAAAGGGCAAAGGGAGAAAGGGAGAAAGCTCATCTTCCGAACCTTCTGAGGAGACGCGGCGATCTACTTCCGGCTCGTCCAAGTCCTCGTCGCAAGTAAAGGGCGACCAAGATCCGGGGAAGGCTCATGCTAAAAGAATGAGTCAACTGGAGCGACGCCTCGAGGCCCTTGCCAATCGCAAAGACCTCCAAGAAGTAGGAGTGGTCCGGCCCTACCCGGCTGAATGGGATTTGGTTCCGTACCCGCCCAAGTTCAAAGCTCCAACTCTCCAAGCCTTTGATGGGAAGGGGTCACCCAACCAGCACATCTACTACTTCAAATCCCAAACCGGGAATGTAGTAGATAATGACGCCATCCTGGCGCGCCTGTTCATCGGCACCCTGAAAGGGTTGGCCTTTGAATGGTTTATGAAGCTCCCAGAAGGTTCTATCAAGAACTGGGGCGATTTGGAGAAGCTGTTCTTAACACGCTTCTTCGAGGATGACTCCGAAGTCACGATGCCCACTCTTTTGGCTACCAAACAGCGAAAAGGGGAGTCCGTCAAATCTTTCGTGGAAAGGTTTCGGAACGTGGCACTCCGGTGTCCAAGCGGTATGACCCAGGCCACCCTGGTGGAAACATGCCGCCACAATCTCCAAACCTCACTCCTTGCTCAAATAGGAGTTGCTGAAAGCCGCACCTGGAAGCAATTAGTCCAACAAGGTGAACAGGCTGAGGAGATTGTCGCCCGCGTCAGAGCGGAGGAAGGTAAGCCTAGGCCGGAAAGGTCGACAAGGCGTGCGCCAGACACATCCCTCCAAACAAAGCGGAAGGATAATTTGGCAACGGAGACCAAATCTCCCGCCAAGCCTCAATCAGGCAAGGCGAGTGGCTCTTCAAGCCAGCCACGCGCCAACAAGCAATATTCCTTCAAGGAGGAACATGTCGATTCACTCTTTAAACTACTCAACAAGAGCAACCGACTGAAGCTCCCTGAAGCTAGGCGCCCCGAGGAAGTCGGCAAGACCGACAATCCCACCTATTGCTTGTACCACAGGATGCTGGGGCACCCTACTAAGAGCTGCTACGTCTTCAAGGACATCCTTCAAGCTCTGATTGACGCGGAGGTGTTAAAGCTCCGACCAGAGCAGAAGAAGGTGACGGCTAATGTGACGTCAGTTCTCCAGTTTGGAAGACAACCCCCAACGCCTGCGGGGGTGGTCCCTGTTCCAAGAGGAGAGCTGAGAGTGGTCAACACAGACCCTCACCAGCAGCAAGAGAAAGGCCTGGTACCCGTCCCTACACCTCAAGGGGAAATCATGTGGGTCCACCCTGACCTTGTCAATGAGCAGCAATGGACTACTGTGACCAACAGGAAATCCAAAGGTAAGGCAAAAGCCTCATCCTGCAATGTGGTGGGTGCCTCCTCTCGAGAAGCCGAGACTAATGTTCCCTCGTTAACCGACTCAGAGGAAGAAACAATAGTCTTGGCCACAGAGCCCAACCAATCGATGGCGGGAACCCGCTCAGGACAGCCCTACTTGAAGCAGTATGGCGAAACGGCGGCAACCCTCCACAACCAGCTGCAGAGCCAACTAAGCCCTCCACAAAACAACCTGTGGAGAAACAGAAGGAGACTCGATTTTCTCGAGCCCTTCAAAAGGGCATCGCGGAAGGATCTACGGCGCCTTACCGCTTTGATGTCCTGGCTCAATTGGCCAACATCCCGGCACGGATTACCTTGTATGAGCTTCTTAGGCTGTCAAAGTCGACCAGAGAAGCTCTACAAGAAGCTCTGGCAAATGCCGAGGTCTTCATGACCCAGGTGCCGAAGGAGGAAGATGTAGAGGATTGCCTCCACGCCTCCCCAAACGCTCCCTGCATTACCTTCACAGCAGATGACATGCAGGTTAAAGGGAAGCATGATCGACCCCTGTATTTCACAGGGTATATCGGATCGTCTGAGGTGAACCGCATTCAGGTAGATCCAGGGTCCGCATTGAGCATCATGCCTCGCCGGGTCATGCAGCATCTGGGCATTCCTACTCATCGCTTGAGCCCTACTCAGACAACTATCTATGGGTTCAATGCCAACCAGACCCGTCCGATGGGGAAAATCAAGCTCAAATGCCAGATTGGAAGCCTCAAGTCGGAAGTGACATGCTACGTCATCGACGCCGACACTTCCTACAATCTATTGCTGGGACGACCGTGGATTCACCGCAACTCCATCGTTCCCTCCACTCTCCACCAAGTCATGAAATACATTGACGGGAGTGGAAAGGTGCAGACGTTGATTGCCGAAAGGTATCCGTTCAAAGGGGTCGAGAATTATTTCACCGACTCTTTGCTGTACCAAGATCCGGTGGAGACGGATGAAGTCTTGCGACCAGAGGAGCCAGACTCTGGTAACGAAGCTGACACCGAGCCCGAGAAAGAAGAGTGCCTGTGGGAGTTAGAACCACTTGTAAAGAGCACTAATAAGCTCGATGTTGATGATACCACTGACGATGTAGGCGGTTGGTATATTAATGAAGATTTAGATTTTGCGTATTTTTCTGTGTTTGCTTCTGATTCAGTACCATCAGACACTAGCACCGAAGTAGACGATGACCCCTGGTCGGCAATAGATGCTTTGACATCGTTGCATGTACCAGTGAAGTCGTCCTTCGAGACATACCAAGATAATGGTAATGCGCAAGAATCTATATTTATGGTTCCAGCAAGACGGAAAGGCCAAAAACCAATTCTTTTTGGGCGAATCTCGTCTGAACCAACGCCCCGCGAAGAATCGGAAGGCGAGGAGGAATCCCCTCAGTTCGGTCATTATGAACCAAAAGCACTCAAAATGATGAGATGCATGGGGTACGACCTGACCAACAGACCCGGGTTGAACTTCGGCAAAGGAAGGAGGACGCTGCTTCGATCCTTTGTGCCGAAAGGGAAGGCCCCTGATTATTATCATCGGACGCGCCGGGGGTTGGGCTATGTATCAACTCCGGTCCCATCAGCCTCCGATTCTCAAGAATTGTTGAGCAACGATTACTCTTCAGACACATCATCTTGGGAGTCAGATGTCAGTGTCGGCAACATCTTCAAGGAACTTTCAGTGAACATGGTTTCGACAAGCCACCTGGAAGATGGAAATGAAGAAATGATCCAATCTGATACAGATCCTTGGATCAAACATTTAAATGCTCTTTGGGACACTCGCTTTGAACAGCGCGAGCCACCCACAGAAGACAAGGTTGTTCAGATCAACCTAGGAGATGAGGCTAACCCTAAGCCCATCTTCATAAGTGACGGCCTGTCACCTTCGGAGAAGAAGGATCTAATATCTCTTGTACAAGAATATATAGACGTCTTCGCCTGGAATTATGAGGACATGCCAGGACTCGATCCTCAGGTGGCTATGCACCGCCTCAACATCAATCCGGACGCAAAACCTGTCAAACAACAGCAGCGACGGTTCCGTCCAGAGATAATGGAGGCAATTCAATCAGAAGTCAGAAAACTTATTGATTCTGGCTTCATCAGGGAAGAACAACATCCCGACTGGGTAGCCAACATCGTCCCCGTCGCCAAGAAGAACGGGAAGATCCGGATCTGCATCGACTTCCGCGATCTAAACGAGGCCTGCCCCAAGGACGAATTCCCATTGCCGATCACAGATGTCATGATTGACAATACTTGTGGATTCGAACGAATGTCCTTCATGGACGGATTCTCAGGATACAATCAAATCAAAATGTATCCTGATGACGAAAAGCATACCTCCTTCAGGACACCTCTAGGGGTATATTGCTACACCGTCATGCCCTTCGGACTGAAAAATGCAGGGGCAACATACCAAAGGGCCATGAACGCCATTTTCCATCAGCAAATACGCAAAACGGTGGAATGTTATGTTGATGACATCGCGGTAAAGAGCCGCACTAAAGGTGATCACATAGCGGACCTGAAGGTGGTCTTCGACATCATGCGGGCTCATCAATTGAAGATGAATCCCACAAAGTCCTTCCTGGGGGTGGCCAGTGGCAAATTCTTAGGATTTGTTGTAACATCCACCGGAATTCACTTGGACCCGGAAAAGGTCCGCGCTATCCAGGAGATGCAACCCCCGAGAAATCTCAAAGAACTCAGGGGATTGCAAGGACGATTGGCGTACATCCGCAGGTTTATCTCAAATCTCTCCGGAAGATGCCAACCCTTCGCTAAGTTAATGAAAAAGGGTGTCTCATTCATTTGGGATGACGCTTGCCAACAAGCGTTCGAGGAAATCAAGCAATACCTCACCCAACCACCAGTCCTTGCAGCTCCGGTATCCGGGAAGCCTTTCCTGGTATACGTCCGAGCAATGGATCATTCTTTGGGAGCTCTACTAGCTCAGAACGACGACCAAGGACGAGAGCAAGCAATCTACTATCTGAGTAGAACAATGATCGGAGCCGAACATCGGTATAACCCGATCGAGAAGGAATGTTTGGCATTAGTGTTCGCTATTCAGAAAATGCGGCACTATCTGGTAGGCCAAACTATAAACGTCATATCAAAAGTCAACCCCCTGAGGTTACTTATGACTAAACCTTCATCATTAAACGGCCGGCTGGCAAAATGGGCCATATTGCTCTCCCAATATGAGATGCACTTTTTACCACAAAAGGCCATTAAGGGACAAGCGGTGGCGGATTTCCTAGCTGAGCACCCAGATCCGAGGGCAGCCAAAGTCTACGAGGATCTCCCAGATGAAGTTGCTGAAGTCTGCCTGACTCAGACATCGTTCGAAAGTCAAGTATGGCAACTTTTCTTCGACGGTGCATCAAGAACAAGCCCAAAGGGACACGTAGTAGCAGGGGTAGGAGTAGTACTCGTATCCCCACAAAATTATGTGATTCCCCGAGCTGTCTCATTAACTGAGCCTTGTTCCAACAATGTGGCGGAGTACAACGCTCTTTTGATTGGGATGCAATTCGCCGATGAGATTGGCGTTAAAAATCTCGAGGCATACGGCGACTCTAAACTCATCGTCAGCCAAGTTCGCGGGGAGTACGAAGTCAGACATGAGGACCTAGTACCCTACCACAACGCAACTATCCGCATGGCCGAGGGATTTACAAGCTTCTACATCGACCATGTACCGCGCAGGCAAAATGCGCACGCGGATGCACTCGCATCCCTCGCGGCCTCCTTAGCTCTTCCAGCCGGAGCAATGGAGAAGATATTCGTCTACAGCCACGACCTGTATTGCCCGAGAAATGCTCTCGAGGGCTATCAGGAGTCAAAGGGAGATTGTCAAGGCAAAGAAGCACTGGAATTGTCAACCGGTCCAGAGCTTAAAGACTGGCGATTCCCCTACATTGATTTCGTCTTATACGACATTCTCCCTGAAGACACCAAAGAGGCGGCTGCCATTCGAAAGAAAGCCCCCAAATTCTATTATAATGCGATTACGCGAACATTGTATCGTCGATCGCATGACGGGATCTTACTCCGGTGCCTTTCACCAAAAGAAGCCCAAGAGGTATTGAGAGAAGCCCACGACGGTATGTGTGGAGCCCATCAACCTGGCCCAAAACTGGCACATCGACTCCAAAGATTGGGTTACTATTGGCCCAAGATGGTTGCCGACGCCGTCACCTATGCTAAAAGATGCCACGCTTGCCAAGTGCATGGCGATTTCATCCATCAAGCACCAGGGTATCTCCACTCTACAACCTCTACCTGGCCATTTGAAATGTGGGGGATGGATGTGGTTGGCCCTATCAGCCCACCATCATCAAAAGGACATCGGTTTATTTTGGCAATAACCGATTACTTCTCTAAATGGGCCGAAGCCATCCCTTTGAAGGAGGTAAAATCGTCTAACGTGATCAAGTTCGTGAAACATCACGTTATTTACCGTTTCGGTGTACCTCGGCGAATCGTCCATGACAATGGACCTCAGTTCATCAGCCAGGCTTTCCAAAGATTCTGCGCTAAGTTCAGAATCCAGAGTGTGTCCTCAACGGCATACTATCCTGCCGCTAATGGCCTCGCAGAAGCTTTCAACAAGACTATTGGCAAGCTTCTCAAGAAGTTCGTCTCGAAAAGTCAACGAGACTGGGACGACAAGTTGGGTGAATGCTTATGGGCTTACCGCACAACTGTGCGAACCCCGACTAAAGCTACGCCATTTTCTTTGGTATACGGGTGTGAAGCCGTGCTCCCACTGGAAATCCAAATTCCATCTCTACGCGTCGCCTTGACAGCGGAGATGACAACAGAGGAGAAGCATCGACAGCGACTCCAGGAACTGGAGGCCTTAGATGATAAACGTCTGCAGGCCCAACAACAAATCGAGCTCTACCAAGCTCGTATTACCAGAGCCTTCAACAAAAAAGTTAAAATGCGAACTTTCAAGAAAGGCGATCTTGTCTTAGCCGTCAGAAGACCCATGGTAATGACTCACAAGACAAAAGGAAAATTCCAACCCAAATGGGAAGGACCATTTGTAGTAGAGTCAGTCTACTCAAATGGGTCATATCGCCTCATAACCTCAAATGGCGATACACTCATGATGCCGATCAATGGCAGGTTCCTGAAGAAATACTATCCTTAGATGGTATTCTTCCGCTGATCAAGTTAAAAGTACACCTCTGATCAAAGTAAGAAGAATTTCTTCATTATAACATCCGACGCCCCCGACGGCTAAGGATAGAGGAAAATGTTGGCTTCTAAGCCCAACATAAGTCTTCGACAACTCATCATGCTGAGGGGAATAGCATGGCTAGCCCAACTCAAACGGTAGTTGGTAAAGGCACCTCAAATCCGTTGATAGCTGAGGGTTTGCTAAAAATCCTAAGTGGACTTGGCTCCACTCTTTCCTCCAAAATCCCTTACCAATTCTCATCCACAGAATGGTAGGTCTACAAAATACAACCGTTACTAAGT
This sequence comes from Agave tequilana, assembly GCA_038442645.1. Classification (NCBI taxonomy): domain Eukaryota; kingdom Viridiplantae; phylum Streptophyta; class Magnoliopsida; order Asparagales; family Asparagaceae; genus Agave; species Agave tequilana. The sequence goes on along the minus strand of JAVJIF010025085.1, from coordinate 10,063 downwards.
TAACACTATACCTCTGGTAATGGAAACTTTTCAATATTCCTTGTCGAGTACAAATTTTGTTTGTCAACTCTACACGGAGTATCAAACTTTCAAATTTGCCAAGTTAACACTATACCTCTGGCACTTCAAATTTTCACTTGTCAATTCTAACCAATAGAATGACAGGTCCTCAAATTGCTCTTATCATGAGTCAATCTTTGTCAAGTTAATACTACACCTCTGACAAATTACTGTTAAAGTTTAACACCACACCTCTAAACAGTAATCAGGTTTCTGTCAGGTTTAATATTACACCTCTGACAGTCACTTTTCTTCAGACTTCCATATCGAAGCTGAAATGGATGATGCTAAGTTAACATTACACCTCTAGCATCAAGTCATTGCTAAGTTAAACAATACACCTATGGCCATGACTTTCCCTCGGACTTCCTTATACGAGCCGAGATGACCAATGCCAAGTTCAACATTACACCTCTAGCATTACCCTCACAGTCAAGTTAAACATTACACCTATGACAGTGACACTTCTGAGTTAAGTTAATATCACACCTCTGACTCACATCCTTGTCAAGTTAACATTACACTTCTGACAAGACCACTTTCAACCCGTTAAGTTAATATCACACCTCTAACGGTAACAAACTTTCCTAGATTCCCCACGAGTCTAGTCTCACTTGTTATTCTCTTCAACAGAATAACAAGTCTACCTAAAAACATTGTTAGGTTAATACTACACCATCAACAGTGTTTCCATCAAATCCCCAGCTGAGCTCAATCAAGTTAATCCCAAACACTTGATGAAAGTTCACCCTCCCTGGGGGTACCAATTCTACTTGTCACTTTCTCTTATAAAGTGGCAGGTCCACCAAAAATTATTTCATCTCTGTCAAGTTAATATTACACCTCTGACAGTATTGTGAGAGTTCCTGAAATAGGATCTTTCCCTACAAAGTTTGACTTATTAAGATTATCATCATAATTTTGACAAAGTCAAAGATTCTTTGCTTCTATGAGTCTAACTGAAGACAAAGAGTTCAAGACAATGAAAGAAGCAAAAAGAAAAGTGTCACTTTTATTTATTTCCAGGCATATGAAAGTGATACAAAATGCTCTCTTATACAATAAGATTGAGTGTTACAGTTAAAACGCTCTCTTATACAATAAGATTGAGTGTTACAGTTAAAACGCTCTCTTATACAATAAGATTGAGTGTTACAATTAAGGAGTACAAAGAAGTCCCTCTCTCAGAGGCCGTACTCACTCCTTGAAGCCGCATCTGATTCCCAGTGCACGATGTCTGGAAAAGCGCCAAACTGTGGCGACAGTTGGAGCCGATTGCACTAGCCCTAGCTGGCTAAGCTAAGAGCAATGGTGTTCTTGAGGTCCGGTGGCAGCAGAAAGCCCTGCAACCCTTCATTCATGAGCATCTCTTTCGCCAGAAGGCCATCCAACAAACATGGAGTGTCCTCGATGTCACTTCTGGGGTGAGAGAGGAAGGGGATGCTAACCACCACTATATCCACCGTAACCCCCTCGCCGCCATCCTTACCCTGACCATCCCTTGCCAGCAGGCATGACTGGTGCATCGCATTCAATGAGATCTTGGCGAGGGTTAAGTCCCCGACAAGGGCCATGACTTCTTCCCTTGTAGACGACGAGGACCATGACTTCTTCCCTTGTAGATGAACATCGAACGAGTTCGCCGACCGGAATATTCTTCCAGGGGCCCAGCGAACCTGAAAAAGGACAATCAAGCCTACCTACAAGGAATAAACAAGGGGGTTAGAAAATCTGGAACTTAGTATACTTCAACAAAGAAAACTAAGTGACAGACGCGGCTATTGTCGAAGACTTCAGACGCGGGAATGAGCCCGCGCAGTGAGTCAAAATACCGCGTCAACAGAAGCAGACGCAAATCAAACTGTGCCACACACAGGATTCAAACGCGGTCTCATTTTGCGCCCGCGCCTAAAACACAAGGCGCGAAAGGACTCAGACGCCGAAAATTGCCATCTCCCTGTCGAGGGAACAGGGGTTGCAAAATTCGGGTCTGAAACCTTCGGCCCGAGTTGGAATTCATCTAAGTCAGTGGCCTTAAAACGCGAGCTTCATGAGCAAAGTCAGCGTCAAGCGCCAAAGACTTCTGTACTCGCGTCCAGCGAAGTTTAAGTCGGCGGCGCAAATTCCAGAAGGAATGCACCAACTCAGACTTCATGAGGAAATCCAGATGATGATGCCAAAGTGCAAACTTGGGTGGACTAGAAACATCACGGCAAGTCGGGACGGCATACCAGCAGAGGCCTCTGTCAAGAGTTTAACTCTCTGCATCAGAGTATGGACATGGAAGGTGATCAGAGAGACACTTTGTCCTGGAGAGACCAAACTGAAGCATGAAAGCTCTGGGTCACCTTCATCCATGGAGGCAAACCCCTGGTGAAGTCCTTTGAAGGGGGAAGGCAGAAACTCTCAGAGCACTCGCCCTCAAAAAGAACACAGTATGGACTGTTAAAGGGAGAGAAGGAACCCCTATTTATAGGCAGCCCCTGATAGCTGTCATTAATGGTTCATTAATCAAACCGTCGGCCTTAATGACCGCACGACCGTCAAAGTCCAATAGGAGTCTGACGCGTGGAACGTTGCTTCGGGAACCGTCGCAGGCGCTGGTCTCAAACCGCCAGCGCCGGTTTTGCATTAAAAAGGCATTAACGCCTGAGTCCAATGAGGAACCAACGCGTGGACAACTGCTTCGGGAAACAACGGATGACCCGGTTTCCCAATCGTCAGTGAAGACTTGACGTTCAAAGATCTCATAAAATCTTTATGTCAGGCCACATGTAACGTCTATATCGATACGCAGATGGGAAAACCGCGTCCCGGAACCCGCGTCTCCTTTTTTTCAGAATGAATGACGTCCACCTGCGTTCCAAAGGAAAGTCCGCGTGACTCAGAATCGCGTCCCTTCAGCAAACAGGGCCCATTTTAAGGGAAAGCACTTGACTCAGCAAAGGACTTAGTCCATTCTGAGATTAAGGGGAAAATACTCAGGGCCGCGTCCATCGCGTTCGCTCGAGTCGCGTCTTCATTGGCAGGACAGACTCGCGTTACTCAAAGCCGCGTTTCTCTCTGCGAGTTGACGCCGCCGCGTCTCCCTATGGATTGACGCCGCGTCTCACCAAAAGGACTTTGTTCTATCCGAGTTCTTATGAACTGATGACCGCGTCTCTCCATGAATTGACGCCGCGTCTCATCAAAAGGACTTAGTTCTACCTAAGTCCCTATGAACCAATGCCGCGTCTCATCAAAAGGGCTTATTTCTGCCTAAGGGTCAAACGCCGCGTTTCATTTAAAGAACTTGGTCTCACCTAAGTTCAGCATTCACAGTCAGTTAATCAAAGATTGTGATCAAGAGGTCGAATTCATCCACAGCAAGGCAACAAAGGAGGTGGAACCAAAAACTTCAAAGACTTTTATTATATCAAAAATGATAAAAGCCAATACAAAACACTCTTAGTGAACAGAGTGTCCTTTTCTTAAAGAAAAAAAAGAAAAGGCTACAAGTCCTGGTCCGCCAAAGAACGGATTTGCTCTCTAAGGCGATGTATCTTATGTTGACGCGCCTTCTCAACCTCCATGAGAGCTCGGGCCCGCAGATCCGCTTCAGACAAAAATCCCTGCGCTTGCACTCGGAGGGATTCCAGCTCGGACGAACGAACAGAGAGGTCCGCTTCAGCTTGCGCCTTGGCGACCTCTAACTCCGCTAGCCTCTTTTCAGAGGTAGCAAGCCTCTGTTCGTTGAAGACAATCATGGCCTCAGCCCTGGCTATAACAGCCCGAGAGTCAAGGATAGCCTGCTTGGCGGCCTGTATGATCGTCTCTGACTCCTCGGACTCAATCGCCAGCCTTTGGTAATCAGCCTGGACACGTTCAAGAAGACGAGTGCTATCGGTTATCTTCTCCTCCACCTCCCTTCGCTCCTGCTCTTGAGCAACAAGAAGCCTGTTCAGCGTTTCTTGGGCTTCGTGGGATGAACCGGCATCATCCTCCAGGGATCGAAGCTCTCTCAGGTGCTGTCCCAGCTGATCCACCAGCAGCTGACTCGCCTGGGCTAGCGAAGGGCCTCCGGCCAACTTGATGTTCTCGACCTGGTTTCCGAGAAACATCTGGGCGAAGTCAAGGGAGCTACCCCTAGTCAGGACGAAATCGATGCATGTTCGCATCGAGGTAAGGAACTGCTGCACCGCCTGGCGTGTCAAAAGCTCCATGATATCATCATCCGAAGTGCTCCCCGATCCCTTTTCTATCACGGGGTGGGGGATGTAGATCGGCTCTGTTGGTGCAAGAATTGAGCTGACCACGGGTACGGCAGGAACAGGAGCAGCCACTGGCGCTTCTGGGGGTACCACTTCTGCAGGAGCCTCCACAGCCGATGACAGGGTAGTGAGCTCGACCTCCTCAGAAACCTCAGCCAAGGCTTGGGCCGTGTGGCCTTCCGGGAGGACACTGACCGTCAGACTCTCTACCTGGGCCCCCTCAGTTCTCTCTGCAAGTTATCTCAACATTAGCCAGAATGGTAAAAAGAGAAACATCCGAGATATCAAAACTTCCTTACCAAGCTGGAGGTCCAGAGATGTCGAATCCTTGGGCGAACCCTGCAGAGGAGAAGTCTCCCTGACTTCAGTGATGGCCTCCTCTTCCTGCAGAGTAGAAGGCTCGGCAGCTGGAGCCTCAACTCCTTCCGGCTGGGTCAACTCTTGCACCATCTCCTCGATATGCGAGGAGGTTGCAGCCTCGGTATCCTCAGCTAATCCTGCAGCATAAAAGGAGAATGTTAAAGCCTCCTCTTCAAATGAAAGGGAAATCAGGTTAGAAGGTGAAAAGAATACCTTCGGCGGGAGTAACTGCCGCCAGTGGTGATACCGTCAACGGCTCGCACCCATGTATTTCCTCCTCCGAGATGTGTGAGAATTTGCTCGGATCAGGAGGAGCGGGTTCGTCACCATAGTCGACCTCATCCTCAAAATCGCTTTCCTCTGCGGATAAGGAAGACGACAGTTCAACGTGAGAGGCCTCGGTAGCCGGAGCCTTGCCTCTAAACACCCCAGTGGTAGGGCTGGGGTCAACCATCCGAGGACTGGAGATGAAGACAGAAGGAGACCCAGGCTGTTGTGCCTCATCCCTCCTCTGAGCTGAGGAAGACTCAGGCTGAGCTGAGATCCCCGGAATCTCAACATCGCATCCGCTCATTATATCGACCTCGAGCTGCTCGGTCTCGTCAGTGGCGGTGGGTCTGTTAGCAGGCTCCCCTTCCTCTGCAATCCTGAGGCTCCTGCGGTGTAACCTGCGGGCATGGACCAAGGGAGTGTCATCCTTGTCCACCTCTTCCTCCCTCGGCTCCCCAACACCAGAAGGGATGTCCGCAGATCGAGAGACTGCAGCCGTCAAGTCTCTTCGAACCTTCTTTGGGGCAGGCTCAGCAATGGAAGTAGAGCCTTGACGACGCTTGCCCACCGCCTGTCGAGCTCTGGTTGGTCGCGGCTCCTCCCTTGTTGCTCGCGGCTCCTCCCTTGACCTTCTCCCGACCTCCCTCAGAGCCTTCAGATACTGCTCGACGCCTCGCGAGCGTTTACCGGACGCCGACCTTGCTTCGAGATTTGCATTGATACTCTCAATGCATGAATACTCCGGAACAAAGTATGGTGTCTGGTTGACTTGGAAGTACCAGGAGCTGAAGCTGAAGCTCATACGGCACTTTGATCCCTCGATAGGCAGACGGAAAGTTACTCCTGTCCCTCCGGCCACACTGTAGTACCAAGCCCGAGCACCTTCGAACAAGTTCCCTTCGAAGGCGAGTCGAGCATTGGGATTGCCGACGTAGAGTTGATCGTAGCCGAACTGTCGGGCGAAACGATTCGGCATGTACGGCTCGATTGTGCATGAAGTCCCTTGCCGGAAAAGCACATATCCGGGCCGAATGTTGATCAACCACCAGAAGACCCCCGTGGACAACCTCGTGAAGTCATCTGGGCCTGCGAAATCAGTAAATAGATCCCCGAAAGATGTACCAGGGATCTCGGGAAGCAGCGATTGAGCTGGTAGTTCGAAGCATCTGAAATGCACTTCCGGACGAAATACATATAAGTATTACGCCAGTCCGAACCCTCCAACCGCTGTACAAAAGGGGCGAAACCCTCACTCCAAGGCACCGGCGTCATCAGGGAAGGGCAATGCATCACGTACCAAGCCATGAGGTACGTGTAAGGCAGCTCGATCCGAGGGTTGGGGCGCTTCACCGTCGACTTCCCCTCTGAGTCAAGAATCGGCTTGCCATGGGAGTCGACAGCCTTCCCGGGTTCGCAGAAAGCCTGGGTTAACGCCCGCAACCCGCTCTGAATGCCAGCCGCCACGGCCGGAAGAAGGGCTATGGGACTGCCATAGGCCAGGAGCACCGTCGGGTACACTACATCGGCAACAATGACTTCATGTGGCAGCGTGGGCACCACACAACGCTTCAGCCACAGCATTAAGAAGCCCGCCAACAATGCTCGATCGGAGATAGGGGTCCGGGCTTGATGGTGAAAGCTTTCGAAGACCATGTCAGGTTCGAAACCGTCCTCGTTCGAAACCGTGGTGTAGAAGCCTTCCGGAGCCTGGGCGATCCTGTCGGCAATCTCCTCATCGGAGCTGGGAGCCAGTCGGGTTATTGGATGGTCTTTCTTATTGACATTGTTGAACAAGTAACTGGCCCAAGACAGCTGCTTGATTCCTCCCGACCTCCAAGTGGTCATCTGGCCGCAAATATGGAAATGACATAGCACTTCCCAATAAGTCTCGTACATTTGAGGAGACCCTTTCTTCATAAGGTTGAGCTCCTCAGTGGTTGGGACATATTCCTCATAGGGAGAATCCCCTGTTGCCAGCCCCGAGACCTCATGCAACTCGTGCAGTACAAGGCCTATCTCTCCGACTGGGGTGAAGAATGTCCCCGTCAAAGAATTTAACGCTCTAGGACCCCGAAGAAGTTCTGAGAACTCGGCGGGATGCCATACTGCACGGCCCTGACTGCTGGGTACAATCCCACATGCTCTAGCAGATCTCCAAGATCGGCAAGGACGAAGCTCACCATCCTGCGCCACCAATACTTCTCGGTGGAATGAACCCACCCGGGCGCACGGAACTCAACCGGAAAATCACCCTCCGCTTTCATAAGCGCGTTGAGGAAGGTAGTGCCGAGTTTTGGTATCTCTCCAACTGGGAGCTCAGACTTGCGCGACCCGGGGAACAGGCCGAGAACCGCCCTATCATGTCCATCATGGCGGTATACCTTCTGGGAGCCCAAATCACCAAGGGTAATCTCAGGGACGTAGCGGGAAACGTCCCATGTCATCTTCCGAGGGACGAACATGTGCTGGAGATAAGACAACGGGAACATCCTCTCCATGTATGGAAGAAAGAATCTTCTATCCCCTATCTGACGGAGCCATCTATAATTTCCGTCATACATGGAATAGCCGCCATCGCCGATACGATCTCCGAAGAAGAAGGCAGGCTTCTCCAGCTTGACGCGATCATCCGTTGTGAATGCTGCATCGGTCATAAGCACCCTAAGGGTTGTCATATCAACATTGGAGAGCCTTTTCTGGCGCTCCTGTGACTTGTCAGCAGTCACAGGTACTGTCCTTCGTAGCACAAAGGCCAGATCACGGTCAGCACCACCTACATGTCCAAAGTGGCGCTTCTTGGCGAGTGGGGCAGAAGGGTGTGGTACTGCAAAAGAAAAGGACACTTAATCAGACACCTTATCAAAAATGCTAAGTGTCTATAGTCCAGACGCAGAAGAGATACTGGACGCAGGAATTATCAAATCCGCGTCCAGACCTGCGAATCTGCGTCCAGACGCAGAAGAAATATTGGACGCAGGAATTATCAAATCCGCGTCCAGACCTGCAAATACGCATCCAGGCGTGAGACCCGCGGGATCAAATCCGCGTTTAGCAAACCAAGACTTACGAAAAATCTCTAAGTACTTGGGCTCAGGTGCAAGATTCATCAAAAACCTGCACCTGATGAAAAATCTTCAAGTCCGCGTCCGGACTCTTCACAATTAGAAATATTCTAAGTGAAGAATCCGAAATGCAGGACTCGCTGGCACCGGGTCATCAAACCCGCGCCTTGGTTATCAACTCAAAGACCGCGTCTGAGAATCAAACACGGTTTGTTTTCTGTGTTAATGGTTCTCCTCCAAAAAATATCTTTTTGGGGTTCCATGAACTCCCATTAATGGTGAAAGCCTAAACGGCGTTATACCTGGGAAAGAGACTGCCTGCGCGGAGGAACCACCCCTCTGGGCCTCGGCGACGGCCGCTCTTGAGGAGGATGCGGTTGGCTTGGTCTTGGGTGCCATTGGTGATTAAGAATCCAGTAATGGAGATGAACAGAGAAAGAAGAACTCTTTTTCTTGAAAACCCTAAACAAGTACGCTCGGAGAAGAAGAGGTATCTCTCTGACTGTTGCCATTTATAGGCACAAGGATTCGCGAAGATACGCGGCGCGTGGCTCGATTAGTTCTGCAGCGAGTCATCGCTTGACGCGTGGAAGAAATCATTTTGATGATTCGCGAAGATCATGCGCCATGACTCTGCAGCGAGTCATCGCTTGACACGTGGAACAGATCATTTAATGAACCAGGAAATCCGCGCGCCAAAAGGTGAAATCCCGTCGGTTCCCCAGGCCAACTGGCAGTGCAATCATGACATGGCACGGATTCGCACCCGACGGTCGCGTCTCTTCGATGGACATGCCCCTTCATCACCGCCAAAATGCATTCAAAAAGTCGCGTCTCTCTAAGAAGTTCGCGTCTTTCCAGCCCGGCTGAACATCGCGTCTGCTTTATGGAAGATCAGTCGCGTTTTTCATTTCCAAAAGACGCACCCCATGAAAGTCGCGTTTGTAAAGCAGTACTATCTCTGCTCTTCAAAAAGAACTGGCGTTCAGTCCTTGCTTCTGCAGATCAGTTCAACAGTACACTGGCACAAGCAGACGATCGTCCACTCCTGGCTTAAAGCGCGTCCATGACAGACTAAAAGCAATCGGGGAGGTTTAGACTGTGTATCTAGACACTCAACATGATCAACTCTGGTGGCTTCAAAGAGTTCAACAGTACACTCACGAAGACCAACTCCAGATAAGATCAAACCCGGAGCATTAACAGTCCAGTCATAGAGGTGAATTCAGCTAAAATCCAAAGTATTTCGAAATCCGTCCCATTTAACGGCGGAATATCGAAAACTTTGGAGGGGGTTCTATAGGCTGTCTAAAAATCACTAAAAGACAAGCCATTAAAAAGCAGAGTTTCAAGTTCTAGACGCGAAGGCTCACCATCAAGGCGCGAGGGCTCGACACCCGCGGCTCACCATTAAGGCGCGTGGGCTCGACACCCGCGTCTCACCATCAAGGCGCGAGGGCTCGACACCCGCGTCTCAACATCGAGGCGCGTGGGCTCGACACCCGCGTCTCAACATCGAGGCGCGTGGGCTCGACACCCGCGTCTCGCGCCTCGGTTATAACCGCCTTGGTTATTGGGCCAGTCACTGCCCACATGGCGGGGAGTGGGAAAGTTGGCCCCTCATCGTGGAGCATTTTTAGGGGGCACGTTCACCCCCTAGGACCTCTATAAATAGCCTCGGTTGCTATGAGGTCGGGCAAGCAGAAGGAATCAGAGAAGAGAGGGGATAGACATAAGGGCGATCAGAAAGGCATCTGGCCTCAGAAGATCACAGAGAGAGACAGACCGAGACAGGAGAGAGCTCAACTCTTCGTCAAGCTTGCTGCGTACAAGCTGCTCTTTGCCTACCTTCTCTTTGAGAGTTTTGGTAGACAGAGCTGTGCTACTACCTCTACCAGCCAAGAGAAGATTCCCTGACGAGCCCGACGGTCATCCGGTCAACGGAGAATAAGATTCACTCTCCACCGCCACACGAAGAACCCAGCACTAACAAAGGGAGGATTCAAGACTCAACATCCTCCTTCCCTTGTAACTGGAAGGAAAAAGCAGTTTTGTTGTAAT